>JAODAL010073429.1:0-14738 GCA_025379985.1 Phyllomedusa bahiana | reverse complement strand
TAAAAGATAATTTTTAGAAAATCATTCACACTCTGGGAATGGACTGAATATGAGAATTTCCACATGTTACAGGAAAATAACATAAGCCTTTTACTTCCATCCCTACTCTCTTGGCGCAACCAGTCTAATGCCCACATACCTATAGATTTCTGTGTCCTGGTACCTGATTTCATTACTACCGTAATAACTGCTTGACTCCAAATGCAAAAAAATTCATATTCTTAAGAAAACTGGTACAGCTAAAACATTGCTGTTTAGGAAGCTCTGCAGTCTAAAAAGCTCTCCGACTTCATTTTATAATGTCATGTGCTTAATTTAACTACTGAAGGTTAAAAGCCATCACCTCTAAACTTACCTTAAGTAGAATATCAGCAATCCGGCTGTAGCGATAACGTACAAACACCCCCAGACCAATGGGCAGAAGAGTACTACAGAGGGTCAAGGTCACAGCCCCGAGAGGCAGAAACTGTCAGTGGGTATTAACCTTGGGAGCGGTTAAATCCACAGCGAAACACAAGCAGCCCCCAGGAGAGTAGAAGAGGCGGTCATGATGATACTGGGAGGTCAACAAAACGCAACACCATTAATAACATTACAATTATGAATAACAATGCACAAAGAGAAAGGTAGAGGCAGCTTAAAGGGGTTGTCTCGCTACAATGATTGGGTTTTTTTTTAAAAATCTTTAAAAAAAAGCAGCTTTGCAATATATTTTTCTTTAAAAATGTCCGTGATTTTGGGGTTAAACCCCCTTTTATACTACTACTCACTTCTCAAATTTTATAGCAGTGCCTGTTGACCCTTTATCTTACTGGCTTCAGGTCTGATGATCTACAGGTGGGAAAGCAGAGAGCCCCTCCTGCCAGAATGCTTCTGTAGTGGGGGGGGGAGGGGGGGGGGGAGGGTTGGTTCTAGGGCCGTGCTCCCGGGATTAATGTGAGTGCCTGTTCCTCCGCTCTCTACAAGATTGATTTTACAGCAGTGTCCCTGGGTTACTATAATCATGTTTTTGTCTGTGGAACTGCCTTTCTTAAACAGATCAGGCCCTGGAATACTTAACTTGCTGTACTGTGGGAGTATAGTAACACTTCCCCCCTGCCCTGTGTCTGTTTTGACAGGGTTTTGTTTTTGCTGGAGATGTGGGATTTTATGCTAAACAGGGGGGTATGGAACACTTGCATCCCCCCTCTTGCTATTAGCTAACAGCTTCACAGACCTCGCTACACTCAAATACCCCCCCCCCTGAACGACCTAGGCAGGACACCTGGGTTAATCTGGCAGCAAACCCCCCCCCCCTTGTTGTATGAAGTTACGAGCTCCTGGTGTGAGGGGGGGGGGAAAGGGGAGCAGGGAGACAGACCAAAAGCAGCCCCTAAATTTCCCAACTATCGGGCTCCTGACCCGGTGGCTTGTAATAGACAACCCCTTTTTTAAAAGAAATACAAAATGACTTGAAAATAAGTAAAAATTCATTTTCACCCTAAAAAACCCGGGTGTATCTTCCCAATCTCGGCATTAACACTATCTTGGAAATGAAAAAGCTGGCCCTGGTGTTTTCCCAATTACTTAGTTTTCCAGTACCAAGTATGAAAGCCCGATGTTGTGAAATTTACATCTTCATACCCTCTCAGACTCCTTTGCCCATGTGTCAGTCTTCTTTGCGTTCGGGAAGGTATGATGCCCCTTTTTATGCCCAACTGAACATCAGTCAAGAGGGGTGTTAGCTTTTTCGACCCCAAAATTCAGAATAAAATATTTAAATTATACGCTAAAACCAGAAGTTTACTACACTTTATAAAAAAAAAAAAATTTATGTTTTTTTTCTATTATTGAATGAAATCAGAAATAAATTTTACCCGTTTTTGGTCAATTTAGGAACCAAAATTTTTATATTTGCCAAAAGGCCCCAGAATAATGAGAGAAGAATTTAAGGCATTTTTATTCCCCTTTTGCAAAGTCAAAAGTTTCTACTCAGGATTAACTATGCCTTTAAAGAATTTAGGACAGCCCATATGATGATGCTATGTCTTTGAAAGCTTCTGACAGGTTTGTTGGCAAAATCTGAGTTAATTAGAGATGCACCTGTGGATATATTTTAAATCACACCAGACACACACTGCATCTGTGTGTAACATCATGAGAAAGTCTAAAGAAATCAGCCAAGATATCAGGAAGAGAATTGTGGACTTGCACGAGTTTGGTTCATTCTTGGGTTCAATTCCCAGATACCTGAAGGTGCCTTGTTCATCTGTACAAACAATTATACGCAAGCACAAACAAGATGGGAATGCCCTATGGTCTGACAAAACTAAAATTGAACTTTTTGGCCATAATGAATATCATTACATTTGGAGGAAAAAGGGAGAAGCTTGGAAGTCTAAGAACACCATCCCAACTGTGAAACACGGGGGATGACAGCATCATGTTGTGGGGTTGCTTTGCTGCAGGAGGGACTGGTGCACTTCGCAAAATGTCCACTTCACAAAATAGAAGGCATCATGAGTTAAGAAGATTATGTGGCAATACTTAAGCAACATCTCAAGACATCAGCCAGGAAGTTAAAGCTTGGGCGGAAATGGGTTTTCCAAATGGACAATGACCCGAAGCATATTGCCAAACTGGTTACAAAGTGGCTTAAGGGTAACCAAGTCAATGTTTTGGAGTGGCCATCACAAAACCCTGATCTCAATCCTATTGAAAATGTATGGAAAAAACTGAAAAGGCCGGTGCAAGCAAGGTGACCTACAAACATGGCTAAGTTACACCAGTTCTGTCAGGAGGGTTGGGCCCAAATTCCTACCAACTATTGTGAGAAGCTTGTGGAAGGATTTCCAAAACATTTGACCTAATTAAATGTATGTACAGTTTTGACTTTGCAGAAAGTAATAAAAATGCCTTAAAAAATTGTCTCTCTGGCATTCGGCAAATAATTTTGGTTCCTAATTGACCTAAGAGGGATAAGGTTTACTCTGATTTCATGTCAGATAGTGAGAAAAACATGCAGATGCGTCTTTTTATATAGTGTATGTAAACTTCTGGTTTCAACTGTAAATATTAGGTAAATACAAAATATTCTCTCAGATGTCAATACAGACATCACTGTGCTTGGTATAGGAATTGTTGGTTTCTTACAGGTGGACGTGAGTGAATTGGGACTCAAAAGAGTTTTACCACAAATATAAATCCTGGTATATGGATTTGATGGGATAATTATATATTCAGATGATATTAAAAGGGGCATGTCCAGACCCTTTTAATATCATCCTCCTCCATTATACACTACTCACAAAAATTTTTGGATATTTGTTTTTTTGTTTGAAATTTCAGAATAAAGATGAACTAAATGAGACCATCTTTTAACTTTACAATGCCCCGGTCCCAACTGTAAAGTTTTTCAGTTTTTTGACAATTCTGACTTTTAACAAGAAGCTTAATGGCAAAAAATTCCCAACAGGGGTTTGACCCTGAAGGCCCCTAATTTAGGGGGGTCAATTTGAATTGGGGGTTTAAAAAGTCCTCCTACATGCTTTTTTCACATTTTGACATATGACACAAGGAAAACACCCTTTTCAATTGATCAATGTACCTTGATTGGAGGTTTAAGCAGGATGCTCCCCAACGGAAGTGGCCACTGGCTTAAGGTGTCAGTTTTTCTTTAGCGGTTGCAACAGGTACAGAGAGACTGAAGGGGTCCAGGAAGGCAAAAGAAGTGGACGTTTTCCCTTTGGCTACATAAAACCCCTGAAGCCGCTTCATTGTAAAAAGATGCCCTGTGAACTGAGGGTGAAAGCCAACAGCTCCAGGCATGTTTAAGGGAGGCGAGAGGCAAACCAAACATCAAAACAGACCCTTCGAAAAGATTACACCCAAAAAAGGGCTGCGTACTAATGACCGGCAAGGGTGTCTGATCAAACAATGCTAGTTTTTTTTTTTTTTTTCCCCTCTCCCGCCGTTGGTGGCCCCTATTTGTCGAGTGAGTCGACTTTCTTCACTGAACAGCACTGAGACCACTGGTCCCCCTTCCCCGGAAGGGTCCCGGCCAAAAAAGACAATTTTACCTGTGCCCTTGGGTGGTCAAGTCGTCTGCAACAGCCATGCTGATGTAAATGGTTACGATTGGTTGAATGACCTTTGTTCCTCCCCCCTCCCTTAAACGTCCTGGGTTGGCGGTATTTTATCATCGGGGTTTCAGGGTTTTTAATGAAGCCAAAGTGTATGTAGCCAAAGGAAGTCCCCATCTTTGCCTTTCTGTGACCCCCCGTCTCTCTGTATCTCGATAAAACCTACTAAAAGAACTCTGTGACGCTCTGAGCTCAGTGGCCACTTCCCGCTGAGAGCATCCAGCTTTAAGCTTCACAATGGCAAAAGGTACGTTGATTTTTGAAAGGGTGTGTCGAGATGAATTCCCCAATTGTCACGTGTCATTAATAACAGTGCTGTACTCTTCAACCATAAGGCCCTGGGTGACTATAACCTCTGCTCCCCTGGCTATTCCACTACCATCATCTTGGATGAAATAGATTTATAAATTTTTTGAGTTCGTTTCAGCTTGAAAAACATTTTAAGATTTGAAGATTTGTATGTTATTTTGCTTATTACCTCATGAATGTAGAACATGTAATATTTCTTACCACAACTTGGCTTCAATATGTGAGATAGAACATTTTGTATAACTTCAGATGGACAGACCCAATGAAGCTTAGTAGCAGAAGCTTGTGCATTGGATTATATTCTGCTGAGTTTTCCCTTCAGCTCACAGCTGTGATTGACAAGGGTTGACCACATGTAGAAGTTTTTCCATCTCGCCATGCCAAGACTAAAACCCAAAAGAGAAAAAAATATTTAATGTGAGATTTTCGGATTGAGAGTTTACGCCCTATTCTCAACTTATATAGCCCAGCAAGCAGGGAATCCTGCAGGCAATGGGGAGAGCCAGGACTACATCAGAATAAGAAGTGTCATTTCAGGGAACTCAACTGACAATACTGACTACTGGACAGACGTTCACACTGTGGGGGATGAGTTGGGGAATCAATCATATGAATAAAAGAATGAATATATAATATATACATGCCAGACTAAGGGCTGTCCACACGGCATGTTTTGTTGGTCGGATTTTCAGACAGTTTGCGATTTGCAAAAAAATCTAAAAACTGACCAGAAACCGTCCCAATCAGGCTTGCAATAAAATTACTACAAAATAAAGGCAAACAAATGTATGTTGACAAAAGAGGCGGAATAACCAACTGCATTATAACCCACCTATGTGTTATACTGTGGCTTTTTGCATGCTGGTGTGAACTGGTATCTAGAGCATTTGCTCATTAATGACCGGCACCTGCTATATCTTTCCCATGTAGCACATGGGCCAGAGATGCCTGCTGATGGCACTCGGTATATCTTTCTGCCATTGAGCAGTAATTGTAGCTTTGTAGTTTTTTAGTAATTTATGTCCCATTTTTTCTGTGATTTTATTTTTAATAGTGTAGGGACTTGCAAGAAATGAGGAGCCTTGCCGGGGCTTGCAAGCTTGCATACTGTAGCTACTGTATCACTAATACCTCATATTTTTCCAGCATGTTATTATATTTTTTTCCCCCTAAAACACTTGGGAGCTTAGGTACAAGTATTTTTGTGCAGGACACCCTTCTAAGTGCTGGGAAGCCTTTCCATTGAATATTATGGGCGCTATAGGCTGTAACTCAGCATGGGGTTCCTGTATGAATGGCGTTACCCTTTGCATCGCCTTACTCTATGGCATTTCCCCTATGTGTTTATACTGTGGCCTGTTGGCATGCTGGTGTGAACTGGTATCTAGAGCATTTGCTCATTAATGAAACCCGGGACCTGCTATATCTTTTCCCCTGTAGCACATGGGGGCCAGAGATGCCTGACTGTGGATTCAGTGTATCTTTCTGCATTGAGCAGTAATTGTAGCTTTGTAGTTATTTTAGTAATTTATGTCCCATTTTTTCTGTGATTTTATTTTTAATAGTGTAGGGACTTGCAAGTAATGAGGAGCCTTGCTGGGGCTTGCGTACTGTAGTTACCGTATCAACTAATAACTCATATGTGATATTTTTCCATTATATCATAATTTTTTTGCCCTAGAATACTGTGGAGCTTAGGGTACAAGTTTTTGTGCAGGACACCCTTTAAGTGCTTGGCAGCCTGCTCATTTGAATATTATGGGCGATATTGGCTGTAACCCAGCATGGTGTTCCTGTATGAATGGCGTTACCCTTTGTTTCACCTTATCTATATGCAATTTCATCAGTATTGTTGAATTTGTTCAGTCTCCCTATGTGTTATACTGTGGCTTGTTGCATGCTGGGTGTGAACTGGTATCTAGAGCATTTGCTCATTAACATCCGGGACCTGCTATATCTTTCCCATGTAGCACATGGGCCAGAGACGCCTGCTACTGGGATTCAGTGTATCTTCCAGCCACTGAGCAGTAATTGTAGCTTTGTAGTTTTTTTGTTTTTTTTACTTATGGAGGAAGGAACGGTATATAAGCCCCTTGCTCTCTAACTATTAGTCTAGGTCTACACAGCAAATGTCAAAATGCCGTCCTAAATCCGACGGCATTTTGATGTCTGCTGGACCGTGGTTTTCGGCACCAGTTTGCACAAAATTCGCAGTTGGTTTTTGGATTTGCTATTGGACCAGGACATTGAATGTATGGGAATCTGATGGCAATCTGGCGGAATCCTGCAGAATATACAACATGTTGCATATTCCAGCGGATTTTAAAAACAATTTTTTTCTTGCTGTCTCTGCAGCACAGTGTACCGGCGGATTCAAAATACTGAATCCGCCGAAAATCCGACGGAAAACCTGTTCCGTGTAGACCTAGCGTTAATGTGCCAGGAACAACCTCCTATACCCAGCACTCATCTGATTGTGCAGATCTGAAACTTCACATGGCTTCTCATTTTCCCTGCAGGAAATTGTAGTATCATATGTGCCCATTTAAATTAGTGAGCAACTATGCAATGCGTGGCCACTTTGAGTCTGCCAGAACCTTACACAGTTGAGGAGATGTATTGGTGAAATTGCACCAGTTTTGATGTTCTGGTGTAAGTCCAATGACAATTTTACTGCATACTTCTCTCTTAAAGAAGCAAATCTCAACATTTTTGGATATATAATGTAGTTCGCAATATTTTATCGATGTAATAATAAAAGCAGTCTAGAGCTTGATCTTATTTGTAGGCAGATCAGTTTGCCCTCTATGGCTGTCTTCCTGAGAACTATAGGATCTCAGACTCCTCCCATCAAGCTCTGAACTCCTTGTTCCTCTGTGTGTCCCTCTATTCCATACACAGAGTGCTGTTGAAGACATTACTTTTACCTTAGCTAAGAGACGACCAGGCATGGAGTAACCTAGTAGATGAGTCCAATTGGCAACGATTAGCATTTGAGTTATAGAACTCCACCCACTCACAGTGCACATCTCTGCTTTTAACTGTGTGCAGAATCTTCAGTGTATCTTTATTAATTGCAGCTCCAGCCCGTCTCCCTACTCCTGCTTGTTAGAGCTTACAAGCAACCTATCAATCACAAGTAAGAGGCAGGTGAGAAAGGCTTAAAGGGGTTGTATCACTACAAAGAATAGCTTTCAGCATGTAGGGAACACTAAATGAAGACGTTTTCCAAATATATTGCGTTGTTCATCTTTTTTTGTTAAGGAGCTACAAATGATTTTATCACCTTCTGAGCTCTCTATGGTTCCCCAAGTGACCGACCTGTGTACTCCTTATCCCCTGCTGTTTGTTCTATCTGATAGCAGGGAGTGACTTCATTACACAGGTTGTGGCTGGCAGTGAGAACTTGTGTATTATCTGCTCTTTCAGACAAAAGACAGTAATTACTCTACTGTTTACATTAGCTCAGAAGCTTCTCTGGACCTCAGGGAAGGTAATTTATTTAAACTAGACTAATAAACATAATAAACAGAGAAGTCTGAATACACAGAGCTCATATGCTAATTACAGACAGCTTGACCAGGAAGTAACAGAGCAAAGCAGCATTATTTCATTGATGCATACTATGAAACTTTGAGATGAGACAACCCCTTTAAGCTGCATCTCATCGGAATACACATGGGGGTTCTGTAATGGGAGACAGGGGACATAAGCTCTATATCACAAATCACCTGCTGTCCTTAGGACTCAGCAGAGGAAGTGTTAGGCCTCGTTCACACGGCTTATTTCGCAACGGATTTGCGGCCGTATATACGGCCGAAAATCCGTTGCGAAATCAGTTACAAACAAGTAACTGGCAGTTTTACATTGATTTTAATGGGAAATACGTGTCGTCGGTCAGACGACACTTATTTCCGTTCCGGATTGCGGCTGCAAAAACCATGTGCATGTGAATTATTTGCTGACGGATTCACCACCTATAATGAATGGGGATGGTGAATCCGTCGGGAAATCAGTTCCAAATACGTGCCACACTTAGTGGCACTTATTTGAAACTGATTTGCAACTGATTTCGGAACGTATTTACGTCAGAAATCTGACGTGAATCAGTTCTGAAATCAGCCGTGTGAACATAGCCTTAGGCTAGGTTCACACGGCTTAAAATGGGCCGTATTTCGGTCCGTAATTACGCGCCGAAGTGCGCCAATTACGGGCCGAAAACGGCCCATTCATTACGGTAATTCACAGTTCTCACAGAGAACTATGGATTACGTCTCCTCTCCCCGCCCGGCGAAGCTGCCGGGTGGGGAGATAATTGACATGTCACTTTCTAGCGGCGTATATGCGCCGCTAGCAGTGATTGTCTATGGGCCGGCGAAGTGCCGGCCCCCCCGGCACACCCCCCCGCCCGCCCCGCCCCCATCCACATAGCGTAATTGCGGGTCGAAATTACGCTCCGCAGTTAAGCCGTGTGAACATAGCCTTAGACTCCAACCACCTCTGCAAAGCCAAAGGCATAATGTGAAATGTGGTCTGCATTAATGGAACCATATTGAAGGAAAGGAAGGAATCAAGGTGGCAAACAACCTGTGAAAAGCACGTCAACTGAAACAGGTATGCACAAAGCGATTCTAAAAGCCTTCACATTTTTTTTTATTTTTTTTTTACAATAGCCTATGATGCACTATATAGGCAAAAAAGTCTGAGTGCTTCTTTAAATGGGTTGTCTCATCTCAAAGTTTCATAGGATGCATGAATGAAATAATGCTGCTTTGCTCTGTCACTTCCTGGTCAAGCTGTCTGTAATTAGCATACGAGCTCCTTGTATTCAGGCTTCTCTGTTTTAGTCCAGATTAAATAAATTACCTTCTCTGAGGTCTGGAGAAGCTCCTGAGCTAATGTAAGCAGGAGAGTAATTACTGTCACAAGCTCTCACTGCTGGCCATGACGTTTGTGATCAGATAGAACAAACAGCAGGGGAGAAGGAATACACAGGTCGGTCACTAGAGAAACCAGAAAGCCCTCAACCAGAAACCAGAAGCCCTCACAAATCATTTGTAGCTCCTTAACAAAAAAAGATGAACAAAGCAATATATTTGGAAAATGTCTTCATTTAGTGTTCCCTACATTTTGAAAGCTATTCTTTGTAGCGAGACAACCCCATTAAGGTCTGCAGAGTAGGCAGTTGTGATGCAACTGTGCTCCCTACTTCTGAATTCCCTCCTCTCTTACTGCATGCAGTCATATGGCCAGAAAGAGAAACTGCAGCTCTATCCCCTTCCTCCCTGATAAACTGTAACACTGTAGATGTTTTTTCTCCATATTTTTCCATATAGAAAGGTTCTGGAAACAGCTAACATGTTAGATTTTGATCGCAAATTGATGTAAATCAGCACAGATGTAGTGCACGAATAATACATCTATGAATGGGTAGACAGACGCTAGTTTAGAATTGGAACACTGGAAACAAGTCAATCACATGGTTAAATTATATAACCATAGTAATGTGTGCATGTTACCTATAAGGAACTGACCTGTACTAGTATAGTTACTGTGCAGGAAAGACTGAGAGTATTTCATTCCATCCAACAACTGCCCCACTGCATTTATCAGTTACTGTATATTACTGTGAACTCTATCTACCTTGTATATATACCGCTATAAGATTATTTGTATGGTAGCTGTGCACAATGTGTGCTCTGCAGTCAAAACAGCAAATACCATAATAAACATGACAATGAATAGGAACAAAGAAAACAGGATGAAAAAACTAAACATTTACAGTTAGAGATCATAGAAGAAATGCAAGGAAAATATCCAAAAATCCAATAAATGTATGCAGTAAGTATACATAACAAACATGAACTGGTGGTGTGATTTATGGGTTCACTACTATATAAATAAAATTATATTGTGGTCTGTTTTTAGTACACAAAAATGATCTAATCAATGTGATAAATAGATCTTTATCTGCAATGCATTATTCCTGTAAGCATCTTGATCTAAGCTTGCAGATGGCAGGAAAGACCCCTTTATGAGACATACAAATGTTTTATATTGCTACAAGTATAATTTTCTCTGCAAAGCCTGCCCCCTATATCTCCCAGTGCAAAACTGTGATCATCTCAATAATGAATTCCCAGGCATTTGGTCCGACCAAGGAAAAAATTGCAATGTGTGAACGTATAATATACAATGGAAAATCTGCCAGTATTTGGATGTCAGAATACAATGGGGCACCTATCTCAATATCGTAGTAAGTCTAACATAATATTACTAAGTATAAACAAAAAGTTAAAAGAAAGTTTAATTTGGAACATTAAATTGGTGCCATATTGATCGAAATAGTGTATGCTGTATCAGTCATATTACACCACCTCATGGGTTCCATTCATGTAAAATAGTGATTTGCTCCCAAAAAATAGCGATTCTGTGTGTGGTTTGTCCTTGAGACCTCTTTTTCACATCTGATTAATATGTTGCAGAAAAAGCTTTAACATTTTGCAAACCTTTATTGATTATGGCACAAGTGCTCTGTCTAATGCACATCACTTTTCTGGTGCAATTAATTTGATAAATGTACTATAGTACTGAGGGGCATAACTAGAAGTCATAGCAAAAGGAGATGGGCCCCACCACCTAATGACAAAAAAAAAACTAAAACAGCAGCATAAGTAGAGATAATTAGAGATATAAATAATACCGCCATATATCAGAGAACCCACATAGTAATGCTGGAGAGCAGAAAATCACCAACTAACTGCTCCCTAAAAAAAGGAATAATGTTCTTGTATCTGAGTGGGGCCCCCTCAACCTCTGGGCCCTACAGCAGTTGCTATGTCTGCTACGGCTATAGCAGACCGTGCTCTCAATACTGTCTTGATACCTTGTTCTTTTTGCATCAATGCTAAGATTTAGGTGACCTGTGAATCTCTTCCACTATATACTGGGATTTGTAGTTCTATGATGCAGGGCTCCCCAACTCCATTCGTCACGCCCCACCAACAGGTCATGTTTTCAGGATCTCCCACTGAATACACTGACAATAATTATATCACCTGTGCAATGCTAAGGTAAGCCAGAAAACATGACCTTTTTTGTGGGCCTTGAGGACGGGAGTTGGGGACCCCTGCTATAATGTGCTGAGAGCTACAGGATGCCTTCCAACAATGTAAGAAACTATTCTTCTACAAGAAGGAATATCTGTCCCCTAGACTCCCCACACACCTCCCCAGAGATGAAATTGGTTACCTGAGGTTCATGTCTCCATTCACTAGAAGTGACATGATGTTGGAGAGGTTTCCTCCAGGACAGCAGCCACATAGTAGAACAGCAATAGCTGCTACTTCATTGAGCCTGAAGATCAAAGCCAGGAGGAAAGCCATGAAAGGCATGAGGAGAAACTGACTGATGACAGCCAGGAGGACCCCAATGGGTCTTCTCAGATGTTGTCCTATCTGACTTACTTCCACAGTGCAGCCCAAGCCTAACATTGTCACACACAGAGCCACTCCAACAAACACACTCAGCCCATGGTTCAGTGGGCTATCCCAGAAAGGTGGAGAGGTGGCGAATGTCTCTGGCAGAACCCCCTGAAGCATTGCAGTCATGCTGCTTGGATCTGTCCTCTTATCTCCAATGCTATATGTGTCATTAAGATCCAGTGGTGGTCCTTCTGTGAAGTTTTCCCCAAAGTTCCCTAGTGGGGCATCAGATATATCCAAAGGACTGGCACTTGAGTTTTCCATTTTATGAACCGGTTTTCCGTTCTTGTTTCTGAATGAGTTGGTACAAGTGAAGGAGGAGGAGGAGGAGAAAGGAGGAGGCAGGTTGCCCCTATCTCATCCTCAAGCAGCAGCCAGGCAGTAATCTGACCAGGATGAAGCTCAGTCTCCTCTATCACATCTCTTGCCGCCGTCCACCCTCCCCACCACACCCCCGTACAGCAGCTCATGCAAAAATACAGCTGAAGGTCTATCCCAGTCTGACCAAGTCAACCTGCTGCTCATCTTCCCATTTATGAATTCATATTGCACCTAAGGTGAAATCTCTATATATAAATGATATGACTAAAGCCGTAGCAGTGTTCCATGGTGAAATAACATTACAGACATTTGGCTTTGAGCTTAGTGCAGTTAATTAGGTAATATATTGCCGGCACAGCAAGGGTCTTGAGACAAAGCAGAGAGTCTGTTAGCAGTCCCCGAGGGAAAGCTGCAAGTGCAAAAATATATTATAAAGGGGAAGATTCAATATGTTCAAGTTCTGTACCTGCAAAGTACTGGACACATTGGACACATGAACTCCTCCTTACATTGATGAAAGCATGTGCATTACAGTGTATTAATCTACAACAGGAATAATAGAATATAGTGGCAATAATGATAATATATACCACAACAATATTGTGTAGTTTGGAATGGCAATAATATGTCATATTCTACTCCCTGCTGAAAGTGATAAGAATATGAGAAATCAGCAGGGAATTCTATTTCCACATGAACTGTAGACACCAATCATCTGAATACAGGTCAATGAGACACTTACACTAACGTGTACTATAACGACAGCAGTGTACATAAAACTATATTCTAAGGGGACGTCCAAACAGCGAGTAAAATGTACTTATCAGATTTAGAGTATATCACATGCTTATTGCAAGTGGACTTCGGGTTGTTTTTCGGATTTGGTTTACTCGCGGTTTACTGAGGTCAATGGGAATGATTTTCTTTTGGCTTTAGATGAGTATTTCAAGTCGGAATCCATGTGGATTATTGCTATTATTGAAATACCTGCGGTGTGGACAGAGCCTAATGGACTGTGCATAATACAGAACGTATCAATGATACAGCTGAGTATCATTATTATGACTACTTCCTGCTTTTGATGTCCGCAGCACATGAAGGAAGTCGCTTGTGGTAGGCTGGCTTGGAGGGTAAATAAGATGTGTGATGGGCTGTCTGCACACATATCCCTTGTTGCTGTTATGGGTAAATGTGATGATTTATCAGAGTTACGGAAATGTATGATTATTGGCTTTCAGGCCAAGAGTGGTGATATTTCTGAAAATATGCAGTTTGTACACTACAGTTGAAACCAGAAGTTTCCATACACTACATAAAAAGACACATATGCATGTTTTTCTCACTATCTGACATGAAATCAGAATAAACCTTACCTGTTTTACGTCAATTAGGATTACCAACATTTTATATACATGCCAAATGCCAGAATAATGAGAGAGAATTTTTAAGGCATTTTTATTACTTTCTGCAAAGTCAAAAGATTACATACATTTCATTAGTATTTGGTAGCATTGCCCGTAAACTGTATGACTTGGGTGAAACATTTTGGATATCCTTCCACAAGCTTCTCACAATAGTTGGTAGGAATTTTGTCCCATTCCTCCTGACAGAACTGGTGTAACTGAGACATGTTTGTAGGTCACCTTCCTTGCACCTGCCTTTTCAGCTTTGCCCATACATTTTCTTTTTTTTTAAATTGAAAATTTTTATTAGGTTTTCAATATTGAATAGAAACGATATTACATAGAAATATATGCAGAAAGAGATCTACAAATAATCTTTCAAGCGCTGTCAGAAAATACATATAGTGATTTTAAAGGCATTTGTTAATGTATAAAATCCAAAATTTTTGAACAGTAAGGCATATACAGTTTTTTCAAATCGAAATCAAAAAAATTGGGAATTTCAAGATCAAGGCATATGAAAAAAACTAGACATACAGACATACAACCTATAAAAAAGGGGAAAGGATAGGGTCAGGGTAGGGTGATGGGGAAGAATGTATGAAAGGATTAAACATTTTACTGGATTTAAAGTTTATAAACGTCCCAGGGGAAACCCCGTCCTCCAAAAAAGTCAACTTTCCCCTCAATGAGGCCCTCAAATAT
Source organism: Phyllomedusa bahiana (assembly GCA_025379985.1). Lineage (NCBI taxonomy): Eukaryota > Metazoa > Chordata > Amphibia > Anura > Hylidae > Phyllomedusa > Phyllomedusa bahiana. Next base: position 395 of record JAODAL010073429.1, on the reverse strand, counting down.
TCCATTTGCCGAAAATCAGCTATTCTTTTGGGAAAGATCCCCTGGGTGGGGAAGTCGGCGCCACCTTCCCCAAATCAAACACGGCTGCAGTCAAGATATAAACATTAAAGGGGAGTCAGCTTTAGGGATACCTTTTACAGGGCTACCAACAGATAGGTCAGGGGATCAAGGGGGAAATCTTACCCTAAAACATTGTGTAAAAAGATTCTGTACCCGTAGCCAAAAATCCTGGGTTATTGGGGAAACCCAAAAAATGGGGAAAAGTTCCCACAGAGATCGGCTCTCCACAATTGCGGGAGCGAGGATTCCATTATGTAGGCTTCAGGGGGATAAACCAAAAAGAAATATTTTAAAAATTTTTTCTGTATGTGGTCAGATTGAGGACTTGGCCGCAG
>JAODAL010073428.1:0-14739 GCA_025379985.1 Phyllomedusa bahiana | reverse complement strand
TTAAAAAAACAGTGGTATAGGAGCAAGAAGCCAAAAAAACTTTTTGAGGGAGCCAACCCAGAGGTTCAGTTTTGGCTCATGTAGGGAACGTTTCAGGCAGCGTGTTAGAGCCAGGATTGGAAACCCTTATGTGTTAAGGTGGGGTAGGGTGTAAAAGGCAAGGAAACATTTTGGGGCCGGACAGCCCAGCACTTTTCCCTTAAACTGTAAAACCCCTTTCCATAACTTAACTTATCCATTTAAAGCAAACACAGGCTTGGACTTTTGGGCAATAAGCAGAAAGTGTATGATTCTTTTTTAAGCAGAAAAATTAAAAACTTGTGGGTTTAAAAAAACATGTGCTTTCTTTCAGAAAACACCCCCGTTTTTTTCATGTTGATTCATAGTTTCCCATAGGGAGAGTTGTAGGCAATTTAAAAAAAAAGGTTTTTTCGAGATTTTAAAAAAACCTGCTAACCCCCATCATGTGTAACCCTTTTCCCTTCACCCCCACTCTGCATGCCAGAACCCCAAATGTTCCCCCCAAGGCCCCTTTCACTCATGGATCACATGATGCTACAGCCAATCACGCCTCGCGTCACATGGGTACATGCGAAATGTGACTGCTGAGGTAGGATTGGTTGCAGCTCAGTGATCCTAAAGGTGTGTCTCAGTGGGGACAGGGGTGGAAAACAAAGCCCTGGCAGTTCGAAAATGGTGGTGATAAAATTTAAGCTGGGTTAATATTCTATTTAGCCAGTGGGGGTGTTAAGGAGGTTAAAAAAAGTCTTGAAACCCCTCTGCACTGTTATCAATGAGTAACCATGAAAACACTAACCCTTTTTTAATTTAAATTAAAAAAAGAAAAAAACCTAAAATTGGGCTAATTTAAAAAAAAAAATTTTTAATACCCATTAAAAACAAAAAAAGGGCCAAAATCCCATAAAAAATGATACGTCAATAAATCAGAGATGTCACAATAGCAAAACCCTTTGTTTAAAATTTGGGTAAGTTCGCAAAGGTTTTTAAAAGTAAATCATGTGACGGATGTTGTCCCGATTTTCTCCCAAATGGTTTCTTTAACTTGCCATTAATGGGGACGCTACAAATTTCCCGGGCAAACAACAAAAAAATTAAAACACATATTCTGGCCCTATATCAAAATTTCTGGGAGCGCAGGTTCCCCGCAAGGGCGTACCGCTCCATGAGGCTATCCCTAGAACCCTATGCTTAAAAGTGTACTTAAGGTTTTTAGCAAGTCATGTGTGTCCCAACCCCTTCCCCCCCTTCAGTTGAGTTCTTCAAGGAAAGAAAAAGACATAGGGGAAATAATACAGACAATTTGGGCCCTGAAAAGCTGTCGCACACGGGTTTTATTTTTACATGGAAAGTTTAGGATTATACAGCAAAGGGATGAAACAAAGAATTTGTCATAAAACTGCCAAAAAGGGTTCCTGCAACGCTCTGTGTGATGCAGCTTTTAGCTGCAATTGTTTTTTTGTCTGCCCTTCAGCCCGATATTTGCTTGGGGTCTGCCCCTTTTTTTTTTTAAAAGGTAGTACACATCCTCCTGCTGTAGCAAATGCTGTCACCTGGGCTATTTAGGGGCCCTCCCCTTTTCCTGTGCTAGATTTTTTGGTGTTTTTAAAACCCGGGGTCTTGGTGTGTTTGTACTTTGGGGGATTCTTTTTTCTGATTTGGGGCTTGACTTCTATTCCCCATTTGCTGCTGTTCCCTTTCCCTTTTGTACTTTTGAGGACTACAAGGACTCGTCTGTCCTGAATGGGGTGGTCCCCTACACACTTAGCCCGTTGGGCCTTTTTCACGAAGTGGTCACCGGGTTGACCCCCATCGTGGATGGGGACTGGGAGTTCCCTTTCAGAGAGTCCAAGCCCCTTGCAGGGTTGAGGTGAAGACAGGGGGGCCCCCGACTCCTTGTGTAGTTTATGTCAAAAATGATGGGATCAGTGGTGCACCTCCAACTGTGAGTCATTCTTTTTCATCCTTAGATGTTGTATGAAATGTGAACATACGGTGTAGCACTGTGTTATTTTATTCCACTGTTTTACTGCAGTTTTCATGTGGTTTGGGGCGGGAAGACCCCTTTAGCCCGTGATTTTTAAGTAAAAGGGGGGGGGGGGGGGCCTAAAATAGGGGCCTAGCATGATGGAGTTTATTGGTGACCAAAAGACATGTGAAAGTAAAGTGATTTTCATGAGGGGTTGAATCCAAAATGGGGTAAATTCTGGAAGGTTTCTCCTGTTCTAGTACTTTGGAGGCTTTGCAAATACGACATGACACAAACTAAAATTTGCAGTCCATAAGCCATATAGCGCTTCCTTTTTTTTAGGCCCTGCCATGCACCCAAACAACAGTTTACATCCACATATAGGCCCGGTATTGCCAAACTTGGAACAAATAGTGTAATACATTTTGGCGTGATTTTTTTTCCAGGACTCCTTGTAAAAATTAAACATTTTCAGTTGAAACTGCAGATTATTGGAAAAAAATACAATTTGTTATTTTCACAGCCTAATTTTGTCCAACACCTTTGGAGTCGATATGTTCACTGCACCCCTGGATATATTCCTTAAGGGGTGTAAGTTTTTCAAATTAAGGGCCACATGTATGAAAATTGTCTAGGTCTAGCAACCAATCAGAACGCCCCTTTCATTTTTCCAGAGCACTATATGAAATGAAAGGGGTGCTCTGGTTGCTATGGGCAACAAAGTGAGTTTTAGACCTAGACAGTTTTTATACATGTGGCCCTAGTCTTTATAGGAGAGTTTATTAAGTTTTAGCACCTTAGGGTGTTCGCAAACCAGGAATGGTGCCTAAAATATATCCTAATTAAAATGAGATCCCAAAATCCAGTAGGTGCTCCACCTATTTTGAGGCATGTGGTTGAGTCAAATAGCACACTAGGGCCACATATAAGTTATCTGTAAAAACGGCAAAAAATGGAGAATCAATATTGAGTTGCTTTTCCTTGTTATCATCTACCGTGTTCCAGTGAATAATGGATAAAAATTGAAAATCTGCAAGAAAAGTGAAATTTTTAAATTGTACCTCTTCTTTGCTTTAATTTCTGTGAAACACCTAAAGGGTTATTAAACTTTATAAGTGTTTTGAATATTTTGAGGGGTGCAGTTTCTTATATGGAGTCTTTTATGGGGTTGTCTGACATAAAAGCCCCTCAGTCACATCAGAACTGGAATGATCCTTAAAAAACTCAGTGTTACAAATTTTCTTGAAAATGTTACAATTTGCTCCAAAATTTAAGAGCTCCCTAATGTCCTAAAAAATGAGAGATTGTTTAAAAAATGATGTCAACATAAAGTAGACTTATGGTAGATGTTCGTTGCTTACTAATTTATTGGTTATGACTATCTGTCTTAGGGTATGTTCACAAAGTGTTTTTGATCTGATTTCGGATCCAAAACGCATCCAACATGTAGGTGCATGTTTGGATGTGTTTTGGTTGCAGTAGACATGCACCCTATTATTTTAAACAGGGTGTTTGCTGCGTCTTTCGGATCAAGAATTGACATGTCAATTCCTTGAACGGCTCTGAAAGACGCATCACACAGACGCATGTAAACAGGCATCGGTGATCACATGTCTGAACGCCGATGCGTGTTTTACATTGAAAGCAATGTAAAACGCACTGCACATTGTTAGATGTGTGTTTGGGTCTGTTTAGAGTGCCGGCCCCATTGACATGCATGCATTGACATACAGCAATAACAATTATGTTAAACCATTTAAGATCTAAGCCTTTTTTTAACTTAAAGGGGATGTATCGCTTCCTTAGTTCAGCTGATTCATACTGCTCTCAGCTTCTCAACTCTGGAAATGCAGGGGCGTTTCTTCCCCTCCCAGCTGGGTGACCTCATCCCCCCCTTCACTGTTCCTGCTGGCTCCCGAGACTCCCCCCCCCACCCCGCTGAGTCCACATGTCACGGTGTCTTTCCCGATGCAGTCGTATTTTTTAAGAGCGGTATACATACCACAGGCTGCATTCAATCTAGACTGAGCAGTGATCTCTTCTCCTCTCACAGCTGGAGATGTGTTACAGTTAAATCCAGCTCTATGAATGGCACAGATCTCGCTTCTATGCAGGAGAGTTAGGCACCGGGACAAAACTGTTATGTTTTCTCATTGTAGAATCTGTTGCAGTCTGTTTCTGCTGGGTGTGGAGAGAGAAAATGCTACAGCCCCTAACTCTGAGTCAGGCAGGGATCGACACAAATTGTGCTGTTTCCTGATTGTGTAAGCCCTTCAGTGTAATTCTGTTTCTTCTGGCTGTATAAAGTGAAAATGTGCCGGTCCCTTACTCTGAGTGAGAGACACAGGAATGTCCCTCCATGAATATGACTGGGCGGGGGGTTGTACAGAATGTAAATGAGCTCTCAGCTAGTGAAATGCAAGGAGGAGGGATCCAGAGGGATCCAACCAGGACTGGATATCAGTGTAAACAAAGACACAAGATAAGGAGTACAGTGAAAACAAGACAGCTTTGCTAATGACATCCAATTGCAAAGTTGCTTGTTTTCACTGTCCCCTTATTCTGAAGACCATTTAATGAAATGATAAAACCCCTTTAAGGACCAAGCCCTTTTTTCAAATCTGACATGTGTCACATAATTGGTTAACAACTTTTTTTTATAGTTATATTTATTCATGTGAATTTGAGCTTGTTTTCTCGTAACACATTGTACTTTAAGTTAGCAATTAATTTTGGTTGAAACAGTCCTTGTTTATTTGTGAAAAAATATAAAAAATTTTTTCAAAGTCTGAAGTGTAAGGGTATATTCACACGTTGTGTTGAGTCCGTGTTTACATACGTTTTAAATGCGTGTTTGGATCCGTGTTTCGGGCCCTAAACGGAGATGAAGTGACCAACAATCCACATTTCTGGTGTTCACCATTTAGGATAAATAAGTTAATATTTTAATACAGGGGCATAACCACGCCGATTGACGCGTGGTTTCAAAACACACGACGTATTGCGGCGCGTACAAATACACGCTGCAATGAGCCGTGTGAACATACCCTTAGGGTTTTTTCACACGGTGCATTTTTGGTGCCAAAAATGCACTGTTTGAAAGCACCCTTACTACTTGGGTATGTTCACACAGCGTGTTCAGTATATTTTGGACACGTTTTTGATCCAAACGCAGCCAAAAGCAAGTGTGTGTTTAGATACGTTTTTACCTTATCAAACGGATCAAGAATTGACATGTTCATTCTTTGAACAGATCAGAAAGACGTCTGAACGCCGATGCGTGTTTTACATTGAAAGCAATGTAAATCACACTGCACATTGTTAGATGCGTGTTTGGGTCTGATTAGAGTCTGAAACACGTATCCAAACATGCATCTAAAAACGTATCCAAAAATTCTGTGTGAACATCCACTTATGCTGCTGTTTTAGATTATTGTCGATAGATGGTGGGGCTCCATCTAATTTTGCAATGGGACCCCATAAATTCTAGTTATGCCCCTGTATTAAAATATTAACTTATTTATCCTAAATGGTGAACACCAGAATTGTGGATTGTTAGTCACTTCATCTCCCTATATGGTTAGTATAAAAAAAGTGATTATACAGTTGTATGTACCCCAAAATCATACCAATGAAAACTAGAGTTTGCTTTAGAAATCCATCAAAAAAGGTCATGGAAAAAAAAATTATTGGTCACAGAATTAAACCATTGAAAGCAAATTTAAGAAGGAAAGTTTTATTTTTTTTTAAAAAGCAGTAAGAGATAAAGAAAACTTTATAACATTTGCATCATTGGAATTGAAATGACCCACAGAATAAAGTTATCATGTTATTTATACTGCATGGTAAACTCCATAAAAACGAAACCAAAAAACAATGGCGCAATTCATTTTTTACCATGTGTCTAAGTTGTGATATATCTCTGTTATTACCACCAAATGAATGAAAAAAATTGATACATGTCTATTGCATTTCCATTGCTTTGATACTGCCTAGTTAGTTCCCTGGTGGATGTTGGCTGTTGGTTACATCTGATAACCATCGTCAGCAGCTCGGTTTCAAGATAACTTGGGCATAACTTCTGGCCATTATACAGCAACTGATCATTCACTTTGCAATTCAGTGTGAACCTATTGTCATGACAGTCAAAGGCCTCATAAAGGCCCACAAACCCAAATGCTAGAATTGTGGGGGGAGGGGGAGTTTGATTGCCCCCTCCTTCAACAGTTGAAATAAAAAGTGGTATGTTTTCCAAAATGGTATTAATACAAACCATGGCTCGCTTTTTATGCAAAAACAAGCTCTTACATAGGTAGGTTGATTGAAAAGTAAGAGTTATTACTCAGAGGAAACAGAATTGTAAAGCAAATTTAAAGAAAAGGTTTACTTTTTACTAGTAAGGGTGCTTCCACACAGCGCAGTTTTGGTGCGGTTTTAACTGTGCTCCAATTAAACTGCCTTTATTACCAGCAAGATTTTTTCACTTATCTAAGGGTACTTTCAAATAGTGCGTTTTTGGTGTATTTTTGATGCATTTTCTCACTGCGTTTTTTGTGCAAGAAGGCACAGCACTTAATGCTGTACATTGGCGCACAAAAATCGCGGCAAAAATGTCGGTAAATTCGCGGTAAAATTGCGGTAATTACCGCTGTGCCTTCCTGCACAAAAAACGCATTGAAAAAACGCACCACAAACGCACCCTAAACGGTTTGGAAAAGCGAAAACTATACCGATGAGCAAAAAGGTAACAATGTTTTGAACTTCTGACTTTCAGCCTCCATATGTCACCATCCACTAGAGCTTTGAACGTGAGACTTCCTGTTACATCCATGCCATTCGGGCTTCTGCGTCATCCTCTGTCCATATAGTATGGTGGAGGATGCACTGTTGACCATGATTTTGTACTTTATTGTATTTTGTCTTGCACTGGTCTGAACACTGCTCTATCTTCTTGCTTTGTTAATTGAATTCTGCCCCTCCCATCTGTTTCTCCTGCGTACTTTGTTCTGAGCTGCAGATGGTTAAGGCTACTTGTGATTGACAGTTCTTTCACCACTTGCATTCCTTTCTTACCAGTCTGTGATCTGTGTAGTCCGATTGCATCCTGAAGTGGGACTCTGACATTCTATAAGAATAACATTAGCCCTCTACCCAGTGCGTGCTATAAGTATTCTTTGGATTTGACTGGCATTTACCTTGGATTGCAACTTTTGGATTACTGACCTCTTGCTTGCTCTCCTGACCATCAGTATTCATAGTGATTTTGTACTGCTTTTGCCTGCTTAGTTTCTGACCCTTTTCTGTATGACTATTCTTCTGTGTTTATTTGTTTTGTTTGGTCTCTGTGTACACTGCAGGATAAGTAGAGAACTGCGTCCAGTTGTTACTGACCACTTAGGCTCAGACCGGCAAGTAGGTAAGTACAGCTGGGGGGGACTTGTGTTAGTCACTGTGTAGGTAGGTAGGCAGACAAGGCCCTAAGTAGGTAGGCAAAGTCCGAAGTGGGTTAGTAGACCGGCGAGGACTCATGTAGATAGGTAGGCAGGCAAGGCCCCAGGTAGGTATGCAAGGCTTTGGTAGGTAGGTAGGGCCAGGGTCGTCCCAACATGGTACAGGGTATTGTTAATAGTTGTAAACTCAGATAGCACCGCCATACGAGGAGTGGCTGGCAGTGAACGGAAAGTCAGAAGTTACTGTTAATTGTCCACCAGTTCCTGAAGTACGGTGCTACCTGCATCGCCTCCCTGCGCGCTGCAACAGGCCACTTTGTATGTAGTCAGCCAGATTCTGACTTCATAGTGAGGAGCCAGGCAGTCACACTTCCATACTAAAGGACTCAATGGTCCTTACAGTGACTATTACTGTTCACTGCTGGCCAGTACCTGTAGTAAGGGGCTAGCTCCGCTCCTGATGATTATTAGTACCCTGCACCACACACCATGTTGGGACAGTCCAGGCCCTCCAGAGATTGTGAGCCCTGTAGCAGCTGCTATGGTGGCTGCCACAAAGGTTCCATTTATGGTGTAGTGATAAAACTGCAGTAATGTTTCATCCATACTGATCTAACATCATGTGACTGTCAATCAATAGCTCTATGTCTTCTCATACGAGCCTCTGGACGGTGTGGTCACTTAACATTAACTATTAAATAATCTTGGAACCTATAGGTTTTCAGAGTTGTGTTAAGACCTCTCAGGTCCAATTAAACTCCTTGGAATAAGTGCCAATCCTCAGTTGTGGGTCTGACTCCTTTAACTCTCAGTGATCAGTTATTCTTCTCAGGGAAAGCCACTATTTAAATGAATGGAAATCAATGTAATGAATGGATATATTCTTCACTGTGCTTACAGAGGATAATGGAACCCCTTTCTATGACGTTCATATGCTGTAAATGGCCATATAATTGTCATGAGACAACCCCATTAGCATATAATAAATGCAAGGCTAGAATGATACCAGTAATGTTTAGCAATACAAAACCTGAAATTGCAGTGGACATGATCTCTACAATATCTACACACGTAGTGACGTTTAACTTAACTGTGACATCTTACTGCACCATACTATCTGTTCTTGGATTACTATTTAATTCATTTATAAAGCGCTGTTATATTCCACAGTCCTGTACACACATGGTCATTAGATCACAGTGAAAGCCATTAAAAAGCATTCAGGGCCACCTACAGCCTACTGTTTCTATCTTGCAACATATCATCGTGCCTCCTTTTTTATTTAAAAAAATATATATATATCAGGGCCCCTGACAGTACTGCCACTACGGCCCTGAAGATTGGACAGCAACTGTGATCTTGGAGGTTGAGCAGTCAGGCAGTAGTAAGGGACAAGTAACTCTGGGATCCAAATGCTTCACAAATGCTCAATTCTTCCTAGTCTAGCAATAGACTCCTTTAAGAAACTGGCTGGATTAAAATCTTTCCTGCTAATCTGGTAATTTGACTGGGTATTGCTGACTTCCACTCTTAGGCTATGTCTACACAGCACTGGATTCGCTGATAATCCGACTGTAGCCAGTGCTGTGTAGACTTCAATATAAAATCTGTGTTGTAGTCTACACAACACGGGTTTGCTACTAAAGCCGCCGTCCGTGCGGAGGAAGACAGAATCCATTGGATTCACATGCAGACCACGTGTTGGGCCGGGGGAAATCCGAAAACCAACCGCGGCTTTTGGCACAAAGGCTGTTTAAATGCCGTCGGATTTTGGACGTCATTTTAACATACACTGTGTAAACATAGCTTTAGAGGTCAGGAAGCTCAGTGTATCCTAGATGAGTAATCTAAATGCAATACCAATAGGTTCTGATCTTGGTGCAAAAAGAGGGCTTTATGGGCAGGACTCTACCTTTTTTTAGGCTAGGAATTTTTTAAGTCATATAAAATTTTTATGATACCTAATACTGTTTAAAATGTTATTTATACGAAGATGCTGGTTCCATACGTTCATACTTATTATGTAAATGAATGAATCATTTTATTTTTTGCATTTTTTTTAATATTCTGTTTAAAAAACTTATTAAACTAGTGGTTAATACGGTCCATCATTGCCAGTAAATAAGAGCCACAACCAGAAGATAAACATTTGTCATACATTACTTTCTTGAGGGTTTCCCAGTGATAATTAGCATAGATCCGCAGGAATCTTATGTTCTCACTGGAAACACTTAGCATTAAACACTTTCCACACAGGTCAACTCTTCCAATCTCAGCAGAAGTTAAATGTGCCTGTATTTTCAGCACATGCCCTCAAGGTGGTGCACAAGACCTGGCAGAAAAGGGCTGTGTTCACCTACAAAAGAAAAAATAGACCATGAAAGACATATCAAAGCAAACATTTGTAGCTTGCTTCACTTAATGTCATGCAGGTTTATTTAATTGTTGGCATAACTTTGTTAATGAATTCTGCCAAGATATTGTTTTAAAAGGTGCTGAGGGGGGAATCTGTGCGCATGAATAATTGATGTGCTTTACTGTAAAACTAGACAGCTTGGGACATGTTGTATATTTTTCTTTACCTGTAGGACATTTCCATGCATCTACATTATCAGCTGAGGCACTGAAGCCGCCTGAACTCCTAGAAGTCGATACACCCACTGGTAAGGGCAGAGGTGACCAACTGCAGATAATATGGTACTGAACTGCAGGTAATAAGCTTATTAAGATTTCAGCAGATGTTGCTGCTCCAGTATGCTAATAGCAACTTTATGGAGCATTTTCTTCCCCTTTGAGAGCAGCTGTGAATATATAAAAAACACTTCTTTATATCAGATGCAAATTAATAGTAAAATGGGTTACATTTCAGCAGAATTATGAAGCAATTTATCAGAAAGCAGGACACTAACCTTAAAGGTCCAACAGTTTATTCATACTTGCCAACTCTCCCGCTTTTGGCGGGGGGGTCCCGCTATTTGGGGTCCCCCCCTGCCCTCCCGGCAGAGTTGGCGAAACTCCCGCCACCAGCAGGCAGCGGGGGCTCTTTAAATGACCGCGGCACCAGAGTAGCGCTTGTGCGCTACTCTGGCGCCGCCGGGCTGCTCCTACAGGCGGGTGAAGCAGCCGCAGCGGCCGCTCACCCGTCCGGAGTCTCGCTGTGCAGGGAGGAGGCAGGAGGGATCGCTCCCTCCTCCCTCCTCCCCCTGTATGTACAGCGCCGGTGAGCGCCGTACATACAGGTCAGCGGCGCAGGGGGAGTGACGCGCGGCTGCACTCACTTCCCCTGCGTCGCTGAGGAGATGTCCGGAGCTGCAGGAGCCTTTTAAGGTGAGTGACTTTTATTATTTTATTTTTATTAGTTATAGGGGGGCTCTACCTGGCTACAATGGGAGGTCTACCTGGCAACAGAGGGGGCATCTACCTGGCAACAGAGGGGGCACCACCTGGCAACAGAGGGGGCACCTACCTGACAAAAAAGGGGGCACTATCTGGCTAACAATGGGGGCATCTACGTGGCAACAGAGGGGGGCAAATACCTGGCTAACAATGGGGCATCTACCTGGCAACACAGGGGGCACTACCTGGCAAACACTGGGGGCACTACCTGGCTAACAAAGGGGGGTATCTACCTGGCTAGCAAAGGGGGGCATCTACCTCTCTAATAAAGGGGGGCATCTACCTGGCTAACAAAGGGGGGCATCTACCGGGCTACAAATTTGGCTCTACTTGGCTACAGAGGGGGCATCTACTTGGCTACAAGGGGGCATCTACTTGCCTGTAAGGGGCACTACCTGGTTATGGGGGGCTACTACCTGGCTTTCTTCCAAAGCCGTTATGCAGTTAGGTGGAGTGGCTGTGACTTTTTGAAGGGGCGTGGCACACCAACAAGATGGGCATGGCCATGCAAATTTTTGCACTACGATCTCCTGCTTTTTCAGTTTCAAAAGTTGGCAACTATGAGTTTATTAGGTTTTTGTATGCAATCTTGTGCCATTCCTTTGATGTTTTAGGAAAAAATGCATAGAAAATAGCAGTTGCCATTTTAGCTGCAGTTATTAGAAGTTGCAGAGGGTCCTATACGATACCTGAAATTATAGACCAAAACACTTTGTGATGGGGTAAAGTACTACTTGCTTGTATGGCAGACCTGTCCATTGCCTGTGTCCAATATTGCACCTTAGCCCCGTTCACCTGAAATAGGATGTGCTGCAGTACCAGACACTGGCCATGAACAAAAGCAGAGCTGTTTTTGAAGGACCTCATAAAAATCCTAAGGCCATGTTCACACGGCTTAAAATGGGCCGTATTTCGGTCCGTAATTACGCGCCGAAGTGCGCCAATTACGGGCCGAAAACGGCCCATTCATTACGGTAATTCACAGTTCTCATAGAGAACTATGGATTATGTCACCTCTCCCCGCCCGGCGAAGTCGCCGGGCGGGGAGATAATTGACATGTCACTTTCTAGCGGCGTATACGCGCCGCTAGCAGTGATTGTCTATGGGCCGGCGAAGTGCCGGCCCCCCGCTCACTCCCCGCTCCCGCCCTGCCCCCGTCCACACGGCGTAATTGCGGGGCGTAATTACGCCCTGCAAATACACCGTGTGACCATAGCCGAGGGGCTCGTCTCCACGGCATGGTTTTTCAGCCGGCTCTCGGTTTTGGAAAACGGCTGCAAACCGGCTGAATAACTTTTACACGGACCCTAATGGAAAATCCGTGCAGCAGTCCCCACTGCACGGATTTTCCACCCAGCAGTTTTTCAGGCGGTGAAGGGGGAGGGCTTTTCTCCACAAACCGCAGAGAAAAGCCGTCCCCCGGCGGCCGTGTGCAGGGCACGAAAACAGGACAAATACCAGTCGGATAAATGAACCGGTATTTGTCCTGTGCCGTGTAAACGACCCCTTAGGGTGTGTTCACACAGCAAAGATAAAATACTGGTTGGGTTTTCCGACCAGTATTTTGTCTTTTTTGGGGGCTTATATCCGCGGTTTGCAGATTCAAGCCACCCCCCTTCGCACCCACATGTTCATGTTCTTCCCAAAAACCAGGTGGAACGCCGGCAGTGTCAAAAGCCATCTGGCAGAAAATCTGTGCATTGTGGACTGCTGCACAGATTTTCTATTTAAATCAATGTAAAAGGTTGACAGGTGCTTTACAGACGGTTTTCAAGACCGAAAACCGTCTCTAAAACTAACTGCAAACCCTTGCCGTGGGGACAAGCCCTTATTAAAACGATGCCACAAACCTCCCATTGGCTGTTGTTAGTGCATCAGAGAACTGTAGAAAAACATGAAAAACACTTAAACACACTGCCACATGTATGAAAGCTGTCTAGATCTAAGACTTTCTTTGTTGCCAATAGCAACCAATCAGAGTTCCCCTTTCATAGTGCTCTGACAAAATGAAAGGGGAGCTCTGATTGGTTGTTATGGGCAACAAAGAAAGTCTTATAGGTAGGCGGTTTTAATACATGTCCTGCACAGATTTGCTATGATAGCCTTTATTTTGTCTGGTCCCTGGTCTTCTATGATCTTCCTGATGACCGCAATGTAATAGGTGTAATGTAACATGACAACTATTGAAACAATTGTGACCATCACATCAAGGACTTACCTACAAAGTTCTTGGAGCGAGGGGGCCCCGGGGCCCTAGTAAAATCCCACCATTTTTCTGATTGTCCCCGAGAATGTGAGCCCCCCTTCAAAAGTGTTGGTGCATTGCTAACAATTAACATGAATTGACCAAAAATAAACACCATGTAAGGGGTTATAAACAGCACCATTTCCCTGGCCGGGGTTTCCCAAAACCTGACAAAAGATGGGGTTTAAAATTTTTTAAAAAAGGTGAAATGACGTTGTTGTGACATGAAAAGTCCCCTAAATTTTTTTGGAAGATAAAAAAATTTTCTTTCAATTTTTTTCTCTTCTCACCGGCGGAAGGGAAAAGAAACTTCATTACAGGATCGGGGGAAAGTATAAGGAAAATTTTTCAAAAGGTGTTTTTTTGGGGCATTTACGCCGGGACTACGGGACTCCCCTTGAGTTTCCCGTTGGGCCCGGGGGGGGGGGGCAGTAGCCCACCGGGCCCCATGGGACTTTTCTTTAAAAGCGGCGCATATTCGACGCTAGTAATTGACATGTCACTTATTTTCCCCCCCTCGTCGGGATTGGCGAAGGGGGGGAGGGAAATAAACCATAGTTCTCTATGGAACTGTGGGTTTTCCGTAATGGGCTGGGACCCTAAAACACCCCTTATTTTGCACATTTCGGCGCAAAAAAATGTCCCCAAAATTTTAACCCCTGTGAACATAGCCTAAATTTTCGGACAAATAACAAAACAGCATGAGCCAAATTTACAGTATGAATAGGGTAGGGAATCAGGAGAGGGTTGTGAGGGGGTCTTTTTAAAAACACACATAGGATTCTATTTTTTCCCCAGACACATCCACCTTGTTTCCCGCCCACACTTTAGTGGGTTTACCCTGCAGACATGGGGGATACTCATACAGTAAAAGTGTTTTCAAAACCCATGTGGTGTTCCCGCAGTTTCTGGTTTGATGGGGGGATTGTGAGGAGGGTGCAGGAGGAGCAGCCTGAGGAAAAGGCGGGAAAATGGGGAAAATTTTTTCTCTTCTCAGCATGTTGGGGAAATCCCGGGAATAGGGCAATGGAGGGGAAAAGAAGCAAAGGACATTGATGAGGGTCGCAGTGTCGGACTGGGGGGGGCGGGGTCCCACAGGGGGGTTTATCTTGTACCTGAAAAAAATTAAAAAGGCCCCCCCCGGAAATAAATGGGGCCCTTTTAAAAACATAATACAGTTTCGCAAAACAGAACTATAATTTTTGTAGTAAATATCAAGTTAGTCACCCCCATTTGCTTCCAAAAAATATCATAGACACGGGCTAAGTAGCTCCAAACCAAATCCCCCCCCACCCACATTTTTTTTTTTAAAAATATCCCCTCCAAACCCCATACAATAACCCCCTCCAAAACACATACAAAAATTTTCCCTCTCCACCCAACCCTACAAAATCCCCCCCCCTTGGGCACGCACCTCACCCCTTCAAAAATTTCACACCCGCAAGAAAGTAAAAAATCCCAACTCCCAAAAACAGGGTCAGGTTTTCCCCACTCTTACAAATTAAAGGGAAAACTTTTACCGCCCACTATACCCTCGTGATATAATTTACAACACGCTATAGGGGGACCCCATATGGCTCCGACACATGCTTCCGGTTCCCCTTACAAATTTCAATATAAAAAACAAACCCCTGAAAACAGGGCCCCACCGGAGTTTTCT
>JAODAL010073427.1:0-14739 GCA_025379985.1 Phyllomedusa bahiana | reverse complement strand
TTTTGCAGTTAAATTTATCTCCCCAGACTTTTCCCAGTAGCTTTATTTCATTATGGGCATAGCCTGCCCAGCCCCGCCCTACCTAATTTTGGCACGCCGGCTTCTCTGGCGGGGAGTCACTGATAGGAGGAGGAGGCGCCCTGGCTTATTGAAGGGGAGGACTGGGAGTGGGAATGTTATGCGCCCCTCTCCCTCTTCTGACCCTGCGCAGGAATGCAGGGGAGCCCCGGCCGCGCGGCGCAACAGTTAGTGAGCTGGCGGGCAAGGGACACAGTCAGTGTAGCGCGGCACCGCGCTTCAACTGACATTCAAGCAAGCCCCCGGCCGGGCAGCGGAGGCAGTTATTTGAGCCGCACGGGCGCGACAAAAGCAAAACAAGTATTTAGCGCAGCGCCGCATCTACTGTGCGCGGCGCCTGCGTTCATTGCTCAGCAAGCCACAGAATGTTGGGGAAACCTGGAGCTGTAAATTTACTAGTCGCTGGGGCCGGCGCTACTGTGGTGATTGGCCGGCCGCCGGGGACTGAAACATTCAGGGTAGCAAGCATATTATCCGGGGCACGAGCCCCGGATAAAAGCACCTACCGACGCCCCTGCTTGCATATATACCTTATACCTAAATTAAAATATGCCGCTCACCTGTAGTTTGAGCCCAGCGATCCGAGACCGCAATCCTTCGGCTTCCGGGACGCCAAATGCCAGGGCGGAAGTGACAACATGACATGCGCAGAAGACCAAGGAGAGCAAGTCTCGGGTACTGGCAAGAACTCACATCTCACAGGTACTAATGCGATAAAAAAATTGTAATCGTGCAGATTATAGTTAAAAAAAAAGGCGAAGAAAAAGACAAAGTCTCTCTTTGCACCATATCAAACAGATCTAAAAAGCGTTATACACAATATATAAGAGTACATACAGTATACCGTATATACTCGAGTATAAGCCGAGTTTTTCAGCACAAAAAATGTGCTGAAAAATGCGACCTCGGCTTATACTCGAGTCACTGTCGGCACTCAGGTGCTGCGATGGCCCGAGTGCTGACAGGGATGCTTCAGTTATATGCGGCTCCTCATGGAGCGCATATAGCTGAATGCCAAGTACAGCGCACAGTGTCCGGGCGCTACGCTAGCCCGGGCACTGTCCGCGATCCCTTCACCTACATGCGACTCCTCCGGAGCGCATATAGGTGAAAGGATAGCACTGCGGGGCACAGAGCGAGGGGCTCCGTGTCCCAGTGGCCTTTCCCGGGCGGCCGCAGGGGTTTTGGCGGCTGCCCGGAGTTTCCGGCACGGCAGCGTGTGTCATCACCCCTTGCTGCCGGGGCCTGATGCGTCACCCGCCTGTGCCGAGAAGACCCGGGGACAGCGCGCGGGAGGCCGGACAGGGGAGGGGGCGGCGGGGGAGACGGAGCAGGGGGAGTCAGGTAAGTGATTGGTTTTTTTTTTTTAAAAACTCCTAACCTGCCTATCTGCCTATCCTCCCAACAGCTGCCTATACCTGCCTACGGGCCCCCCTTAAACCTGCCTACAGGGCCTATACCTGCCTCAGCCGGCCCTATACCTCCCCCTATATGCTACTTACCTTACCTCCCCTAAAGCGCCTATACCTGCCTACAGCCCCTATACCTCCCCATCCCCTGCCTACACCCGGGCCCCCATATTTAAAACCTGCCTACAGCGGCCTTTATACTGCCTACAGCTCCCAAAAGATTACACTGCCTATACCTGCCCTATACCTGCCTACGGGTGCCTGAAACTGCCCTTATCCCCTGTCAGCCCCCCCCCTATACCTGCTTTGGGGCCATTACCTCCCTATTACCTGCGTATGGGGGAATATTAAATTGCCTAAAAACCCTGCTTAGGGGGAAAATAACTGCCATTTACATGCCTAGGGGGCCCATATACGCCCCTTTTGGGACATTCCCCTGCCTAAAACCTTGCATATAGGGCCATATATCTGCCTATTTGCCTATGGGGGACTTTAAAAACTGCCTTTTAATTTTATTGGTATCCATTTTTATTTTTAAAATTCACCGACTTCCGGTTTCCGGCGCCGTGATGGAGTGAGTGCAAAGTGAGAGCTCCCGCACACTCACCCCGGAGAATAAACCACAAATCCTACAGAGATGTCATTCACAGATAGCAGGGGCCGCCGCAAGCAGCGGAGAACAGGCACAGCTGAAGGGCAGCGGAGCAGACGTGCTGCAAGCGCAGATTAAGCACGAAGGAGGCAGGAGACATATTGCCAGCGGTGCCAGAGGAGTGGAAAGCTCGCGCACGGGGAAGGAGGCAGCGTGAGTAGTGCTCACAAACTCCCAGCTAGATGAACTGAGTGCCGTCTGGACAAACACCCGCCCACAGTTTAGGGCAGTAGATAAAAGCTGGAGAGTGGAGTCATCCCCAAAGGGTCCTGCAGACAGCAGATAACGCCATATTTTATTATTGGCGGGAGCTTTGGCCCATTTAACACAAACACCCGGCGGCCATCTTTGACTAATTCCCCAGAGGGAGACTCAGAGGGGAAAGGGCCCCAGGCAGTGACACGGGGTGCAGCTCACCCATTGAGAGGCAGAAAAAAGGGGGCAAATTCCCCTGTACCTCCCCTGACGGGGAATTTAGTTCTCCGCACGGGGGCCGAGGCTGTGCAGCTGCAGATCAGTCCCCAGCTCTTAACTGCCGTACAAGTTAAAAAAAAAAAAAAAAAAAAGAAAGACTCGTGTCATTACAACTCCCTGTCTGTAGTCTCTTGGTGCCACCTACTGACCAAAAGAAGAACTGCAAGTACAAATAAAGAAAGAAAAAAAAAACACTTTCATATAGCTCCCCTGTCTGTAGTCTCTTGGTGCCACCTACTGACCAAGAGAAGAACTGCAAGTTATAAATAAAGAGCTCTATACTAACCTGTATCTTGCTCTGGAGGAGAGGCATCTGTTCTGCACTGGTGGGACTCTAAAATAAAAACACAATCTGTACCGCAGCATATGGAGAAATACTTCCAGAGAATGGGGAAGGCCACAAAGTCGGGGATGGACGGCAGGTCACCCAGTCAGTCAGAAGGAACTCCAGACGAACGTGTCCTTGAAAGAAAACTAATAGCCGTAGAGGTGGCTAGAGAGCTCGCGCCTGACATACAAGAGACACTCACCAACTTGGTCTATTCCACACTCAAACAAATCCAGGCAGAATTCCAGATATATACCAAGCGCTTGGACGAAGCAGAGCACAGGGTCCAGACCCTAGAAGATACCACTAATAATCATCACTTCAAAATCCAAGATCTTATATATGAAAACAAACGTCTCTGGAATAAAGTCGAAGATCTTGAAAATCGATCAAGACGCAACAATCTCAGACTGGTAGGACTACCAGAGTCTGTCCCGCAGAAAGATCTGATGGCAATATGCGAGACAGAGCTGCCAGGCGCCTTGAGACTGTCACAGGTGTGTAAAGTCGAGCGAGCACACAGAGTGGGCCCAGACAAGAGAACCCTACTCCACCACTGATCCAAGCATGCCTAAAGGCGTTGCAAGAAAGACCTAGACAAGTAATTATAAAATATCTGCAATTTTGGCTGACAAAGCTGCCATCAGCTGGAGAGCTTTCAACAAAAGCCGCAACTCTAAACTGCAACTCAGAGGAGATCTCCATGTGACTTGATTTCGAAGATTTTGGTCGTCCGAGGTTCCTAACCAAAAGCCGACGAAGAGCCTTTGCAAGTACGCTGTAGGCAGATTTGTTCCACAATACAGGTGAAGAATTCGCTCGTCCTCTACCCAGACCAGTTTTAACCCCTTCCCGACATTTGGCGTAAGCATACGCCGCTAGCGGGATAGTGACTTGGTGCGTAAGCAACGCCCTGGGCGATCCGCGCGAGTCTTGGCGGGCTAGCCGGCGCCGTGAACGCGGCATGGGAACCAGCTGTAATATTACGGCGAGCAGGCTTCATGCCCCATCTAGACCCGAGAGCCCGTCCAGGCAGTTAGGCTCCGGCCGGTCGGTGAATCAAACGCATCATTACCGCAAGGGGCCGTGTCATGGCCTTTGATTAATGATGCCGCAGGCAGGAGGAGTGAGCTCGCCCTGCCCACGATCGGCCGGGCAATAGTCGGCACAGATGCCGCTCAGCAGTAGATAAAAATAAAAGACCGCTGTTCCTACCAGACTCCCCCGATCGTCTGTCTGAATGGCCATCACCGGCCAATTCTGGATGACGTCACCCAAGGCCCACACTGCATTGTGGTCTACTGGTGTCACTAGTTTGTCCATGGCGAACTCTCTGGCATTCAGCAAGTAACCGGCTGTGCACAGATCGCCATCTCTTCATACAGGGCCATTCATAATGATTGCTTATTTTCCCCCAGTTGGGTGATTTGCAGTTACAAATCCTCACTGGGAAAATTAAAAAAAATTGTGAAAAAGTTTAAAAAAAAAAAGAGTAAAACACAAAATACTAACAAAATAAATAAGAATTAAAACATTTCACACTAGCTCTTTTCACTTTCCCGCTTTACAAACGCCAATCTAGGCCCCAAAAAAGAATCAAAAATAAATAAAGTACCTGCTATTTGGTATCATCGCGCATCCCGCGTGGCGTAACGTCCACCCTATACAATCTGTCGACGTTTATATAACCGTATTGTGAACGCCCGTAAGAAAAACAAAAATCAATAAAGAACTAGTCAGGGCGAGAATTGCGAATTGTTGTGCATCGCTGCAGGGCTACATTAAATGGAATAAAAAGCGATCAAAAAACATCAATATAAGATGGCCAAAGTTGTACCATAATTAAAACATCAGTTCTTCCCGGAGCAAAAAAGAAGTTTCATGTGACACGCTGCAGTAGTACACAACATAAAAAATAAAAACAGTTAAGGCTCCTTCTTCAGAAGACAGCAGATGGCAATAAATATTATTTAACACAATAAAAACAGCTTTTTTTTTTTTTTTTGTAAAGTGGCTTCCTAAATTGAAAAAAAAACATATATAAATAGGGTATACGCCGTAATCGTAATCGGATCGCCCTGAGAGAAAAGCTAACTGGTTCATGGTTCTGCACTGGCGGGTGAGTGCTGTGAAAATTAAAAATTCAAAAAACATCTACTAAATTGCATTATTTTCTTCACCCTGCCTTCCAAAAAACGATTTAAAAGCTGATCAAAAATCTGGTCCCGGCACCAAAAAATGATACAATAAAAAACGTCAAACTCAATCCCGCAAAAACAAGCTCCCCTACGAGCATCCGCTCCGTACACAAAAAATATAAAAAAGTTATGGCTATCTCAAGACTGATGGGCTGTTGGCAAAAACGTGATTTCCTTTTTGAATAAAAGGAGTGTTTTTAATTGTGTAAAAGCAGTATAAACATAAAAAAAATACAAATTGGGTATTCGCTGTAATCAGTATTCGAACCTGCTGATTAATACTAGCAATGTGCCAGGCTATAACTGGCAGTGCGGTGACGGGGCGCAAATGTTAAAAATCAAAATAAAACAACACTACCCCAGGAATCTAGGTATTCTTGTTCGAAAATGGGCTTCAGGCAAAAAACCTTGAATAAGAAAGTGATCAAAGTCGGCAAATGTGCGACCCCCATGAATGGGTATCTAATAAAACACGTCAACTCATTCCATTACAAAAAACAAGCCCCTTAATCAGCTCCGTACACAGAGAAACTGAAAACGTTATGGCTATCAAAGGAACGAGGACAACATAAAAACGCAATTTTTATGAGACCTATTTCTATTGAGTAAAAGTAATAGAAACATAAAAAAACATAATATAAAATCTATACATTGCAAATGTATAAATATACCGGCACGCCGTGCCCATGAGTAAAGATATATCCTGTCATTGATACTGTTCACCGTGGAACCGCTTGTAAAAATGAAGCCCAAAAAACAATGTTGCGGAACTGCGTTTTCCCCGGCTCATTTTCATAGTCCCCAATGCAAAAAAAAAAAAAAAAAAAACCTTTGGAACACCTTGTGGCACACCAAAATGTACAATACACTCCGATCTGGAAGAGATACCTTATTTAGGCGTGCTGAATCCAAAAGGGGTGACTTCTGGAAAGATTTCACCTGTTCTCGGGTAAATTGGGGGCTTTGTAAATGCGACATGTGCCCCCGACCAAAATCTGCGTGTCCAATATCCAAGTAACACTCCCGTCCCTTATACGCCCGTGCATTGCGCCCCAACAGGCAGTTTTAGCAAACCCAGCATGTAGGGTATTGGTCGCAGAACTTGAAGAAATATGTGTAAGGCAAGGTGTTTGGGTGTTTTTTACGTGACGCAGGATGGACTTGTAAAAATATAAAAATTTTCAGACCGTAAAATTGCAGAGTTATTGGAAAAAAAATGTTTTTAAAATTTTCAATCGAGCCTAACGCTAAATTTATTTGTGACACACCTGTGGGTGTCGATATGCTCACGTACATACATACCCCCGCAGGAAATATTCCTTAAGGGGTGGTCAGTTTCCAATTTGGGGTATTATTTAGGGGAGTTTATTCATTTTTAGTCAGCTTAGGCGTGTCCGCGCAAAACTGAAATGGCCTCCTAAATAAAATCGTAATGAAAATGAGACCCCCAGAGCCAAGTAGTGCGTCCTCCTTACTTCTGCGGCTTGTGGTTGAGCAAATATATGCACTAGGGCCACATATGGGATGATCTTCTGAAAACTGGCATGTAATCTGGGGAATCAATATTAATTTGGCATTTCCCTGATACACATTTACGCGTATTCTTGTGAATAATGGGCATATAAAATTGAAAATCTGCAAAAAAAAGTAACATTTTGAAATATTCACTTTATTCTCACTTTGGCCTTATTTCCTGTGAAACACACCTAATTTGGGATAATAAACTGTCCTAAATGCGGTTTTTGAATACTCTTAAGGGTGTATGTTTCTTAGATGAGGTCATTTATGGGGGTATCCTAATCATACATGTCAATCAAAGTCACTGTTAATACATCGGACTGGTCCCTAAAAAATGTGTCTTGCAAATTTTGTTGAAAATTTGAAAATTACTACTAAATTTCTAGGACCGCCCCTTAATTTCGTAAAAAAAAAAAAAAAAAGACATTTAAAAAATGATGTGCCAAACTATCAAAGCATACATAAATGTGTAGACATGCTAGTTATAAAGCTATTTTAGAGTGTGAATAACTATCTGTCTTATCCTGTCAGAAATTATGACAGTTTACAATTGGTAAATTTTTCAAATATTTTCAAGCTATTTATTGATATTTTTCCACAAATAAAAACCAAGCATTTTTTGACGGTCAAAATTTCTTACTTATCTTAAAGCATTAAAGTATAATGTCGTCATGAGAAACAATCTCTGAATCACATGGATAGGTTAAAGTGTTCAAAAAGTTATTCTCACATTAAAGTGACACATGACAAGAATTTCAAAAATAGGGGGCTGCCTGTCAGAGTAGGCCAAAACTGGCTCCCGGCGGTAAGAGGTGTTAAAAGTCTTCCACAAGAATGGGAGACATCTCTACCGTTTCACACTATCTACGCTCATAGGAGGCGACAGGATTTTCATTATGCGTCAAGTTTCCAGTTCAGGTCAAGTAAAAGGGACCTCTTCGTCAATGTCAAGAAATGGTCAACCCAAAGTACGGCAGCCGAATTAGACCCAACAAATCCCACCGAATGAAGAAGATAGGGCGGAAAGTATTGAAAGATAAGAGCTCCTGTACGCAGCACGCCAACGGCTTTCCGACACGACCGCACCACCCATGCACAGAAAAAACCTGGAAGTGAAGGCTAGAAAGTGAAAAAGACCTTGATATCAAAGGGGTTTGAGATCAGGGCGCTGAGAGCATAAAGAAAGGATTTCTTCAGCCGACGTGATAATCGCTTATAAGGTTATACCAAATAAGATTTAGTTAAGTGTGAGGTGTTTTGGGTTGGGGCTCGGACCAGACTATAGATCGCTTGCTGTACGTACTCGACATAGTAATAGGGTTTCTTCTTGATCTCGGGGCTTTACTAAAGGCAAATTAGTGCCTCATCTAATCTCCTGGGGGTGGGGGGGGTGGGGCAGGGTGAAAGAATGGGAACGAAGAAAAACTCTATACTTCAACTACTAGAAAAAAGAGTGAGTCCATATACCAAGAGGCGGCACGCATAGAGAGGGCTCATTGGCCAACTAGCGTGCTATTGGACATATCCAAAACTTATGTGCATTTATCGGGTACTTTAGAATGGTGCCTTATGATTTGTTGTTCATGTTTATAGCATTGTTTTATTGCCTAGTATCTATTTCACGAATTTAAAGCCGGTGTAGTGTGAGGGGACTCCATTGCCACTGGGAATTTATTACTGTGAGTGTAAAATCTTTTCATCACGTATAATTACTTAGGGGGAATGTGAGGGGTGGTGGTGAAGGTGTGTTGAGTCGCACGAGTAATCGGCTCATCGGTGCTGCGCCACCTGAAGCGTTGAAGCGGATGTTGCGTTGCTCCAGGAGACGCACTGCGAGAAGAAGACACTCGACATATAAGAAAAGATTGTTGGGTGGGGGAGTTAGTTGTATCCGCCGAGACAATCTGTGGCTAAAGCCGGGGTATTGTGATATAAAAAACACACAAAATTTGCACTAGCAACCTATTGTCAAAACTTTGTGGCGGGTCACGGTCGGAGGGAATATGGGGGCAGATATGGGGCAACGAACTCTCCACACAGGAGGTGAAAGACCTCGATCCATTTATAGTGTTTATGGGAGCAAAACACACGCCATTCAAAGTTATTTAATTCTGCTAGAACAAGTGCTTTCAACAAGATGTATTTCTAAAGCAAGATAATTAGGTGGTCCGACGCTTAAATACGGTATGCTTTCCGGGGAGGAGGACAGAGTGGACGGGTAGGCAAGGGTCAATAATTGTTGAGCCCAGAAAGGACTCACTTTAGCGCAATTTGTGGATATCGACTGGGTTATTAGATGCATTGGAGGTTCTGCATTGACCGGGCCCCGAAGCCATAGGATACACACACTTCTCACGATCCGCATTCTGGGTGCCATGTGTCACTGGGCATCCGACTAAATTCTTGTTACCATATAGCTCTCTAACCCAGAGTTGATAGGTGGTATCGCATCAAATGAAAATGATCATCTCTCGACCATCACGTCCTCCCCAGTCACCTTAGATATACGAAGACACGATCCCTATTGAACAGATTTCTTATACATGTACTATAACAGGATGAACGAATTCCCAAACAGTGCTCAGGGGATGGTGGCTTAGAATATCGTACGAACCAATGAAGAATCAGTGTCTTCCATCCAAATATTCTTGGGATGCGGGCAAGGCTGTCCTTAGAGGGAGGCTGATTTCATATGTCATTAGCAGGGGTCTTAAACGCACAAATTAGCCAAAAATATTTAATTTAAATTAAAAATTACATAGTAACCCCGTCCCTCCGCGCGTCAAACATAACTCATCGCCTTTTAGGCAAAACCATTCCCGGACGGAAAACGATGAACAAAATGGAAGGAGGCCAAAAGGTCTTCAAATGAAACATGGTTAGCAGAAAATATTAAGCACTTGAAACAAACAAGTAGGGAATGTGCAACTACTCTCTTTAAATATTGAAACAAAGCAAGCGGGACCGCCTCCTGGCCATGATTGGCAAAGGGGACAAGGTGCGGGCTCCTAAAATCAGGCCAATCCATAACAATGAAAGAGGCTATGGGTGGCTATTATGTAAGACTGGCAGCGGAAATAGAACAGGAAATACTCACTCCCATAAACTTTTAGCGCAAAAATTATATACAAATGAGAAGTTAGATGTATGCCATCCACGCCTCAGCAAAAATGGCTAAAAGATATCCAGCTCCTCAGCCTTATCGGAAGAAATGAATGCAGTGGGCATTAGGGTTCCCCTATCTCACGGCCAAAGAAGAACTGTATTAGTTGCGATAACCTGAGCTCGAAAGCCAGTAATGGCCTGCTAGGACCACTGGATGGCTTTTTCCGTAGGAAGAAATTTTTTAAAGCTTGAAAAAACATGATCTCACAGCACCTTAGCAGATCGCTCTACAACGCGTCAATACTTACAAGGCGTCCACCCAACTCACCATGATACATCCAATACTGCACGACATTAAGGGAGTGTTACGCTCAAAACCAGGGTAAGGACCAAACACTACCCGACGCTCTGTACAGGACCAATTTCCCTTATAAATGTAGTATTTAAAATTGCTGTGCTAAAATCATTAGTACAGATAGGTTAGGCTCAGATTATCCCTAAGACATCATCATTGGTCGCAACAGCAACCGGATTCGTTAAGAAGGAGATACTCTTGCTAGCAAAACAGAAAAGGTCTATACTGACCTTTACAATCGGACCAAAGTAATAAAAAAACAAGGTAGCTCCGGCCAGGGGCATAGCCTTGGACTTGCAATTGGATACGGAACAAAGCTTTCGACGCTGTGAGGAACAGGGGGTGGCTTAAATCCTAGTCCACAGATAAAATTAAAGCTACGAGGGGCCGTTCAGACAGAACCCTTCCTGTCGTCCCTCTACATTCAATCCAGCCCCGCGCGAGAATTTGGCATTCCTGGATTCTTGTCTCACACTAATTTGGGTCCCATTGCAACGTGGGGAACATGTGCAGGGGTGCACACAACTCGACCCATGGCTTCATTTTAATTTGGCAGTGATTGCCTTTTTGGCCCAATTTCTAACTTCCAACCCGCAATTTTGAGGAATTATGCAGGTGGGGGGGGGGAGGGAATCTGGAAACTTTCCCATGTTGCCGATGATTGGTTATCTTTTACATGGCAAGCCGCCGTCTAGAGATATGGAGAAAACCTGGTAGTTTAAAAGCAACTCCGTGTCTTCTCAGCTAGCTTACAGGGGTTTTAAAGAATCACAACGAATCGAAAATCGCGAAACTCACTACATATAGTAAAAGCAACAAAAGGTGCACTTCTACGGGACGGACCTTCTCAAATATTATAGGGTAAGTGATGGCTAAAGAGGCATAATCACATATCTAGGATACAAGGGAAGGAGATAGGGCGGCACGCCGCTAGAATCTATGTTGACCGGTCCTAAACATCCCATCCCCCGCAGATACAAAAAATAATAAAAATTTAGAAAGATTGGTCCCCGACTCTTGGTCCCATTATCACATCCTTGGTCAATGTTGGCACCTGGTCCGAATTGATAATGATTTCCCTAAAGTGGTTGCTGTGTTACTCACTACAAACGACATCCGCACTCTTACTAAAACGATACAGATGTCAAAAGAATTGAATGCATCCTTAAACAAAATTTATCTGGTTCTCTTATATAAAGAAAAGGCCCCAGGATTGCCCACCGTCAAGCTCATGCTTCTCTAGAAAGAGCTCAGGGGAGTCAAATTTTCGCAGTACAATGCGTACGGCTACATAGAATTTAGGCCTGTCTGCCGAGAACATTGTAATTTATTGTAATCCATGGATTCGGGGTAGCGGAATTCTATTCTAACAACAAAACTTAGAGGGCAATCGTTGCATCCCCTTGGCACGTCGCAAGCTTATTACATACCATAGAAGACGCGCATATACGGCGACTGGCACCAATCAGGGGGAATCTGGTATTTAAATGATAGCATAGCAACCTTGGAAGAGGCTATCAGGGAAAATATGGAAACTCACACTTGGTTCAGATAATTTAAGTACATGCCTACTGGGCAGCAGGTCGATCCTGAAAATGTTCCCCCAGGGCCGTTGTGATAACAAACATTTTGCTTGTATGGAGTATGGAAAGGAATCTTGTAGATTTCAGCATCGTGTGCGAGCTGGCCATCTAGGGAGTAGGTCCTATCCTGTTCAGGATTCAGGGATCGTCTCACAGACAATACCATGCCAGGCACAATTTCCTAAGCGCAATGGACAATCACAATCGGGGCTTTCCTGAGGTCTGGAGGCGCAGGACGAATAGCAGGTGGTCTTAAATGACTTCGACATTAGATAGCTTTACCTGTGGACAGAAGACGGGACAATAAAGCACACAATTGTCATTCCCTATATAAATACCCTACCAGAGGACCCTTCAGCAGTTCACGCCATGGAAGGTACACTATTAAACATTGGAAATGACAGTGATTCAGCATCGCAGAAATAAACACGATGAGGTTCTGGAGGGCGTGGAACGCAATATCTAAGGCTGATTCTCCAGTGAAAAATGGACAGAATGCTCAAGTTTCCGGTATTATATCACAAGGCTGAATCTAAGGCTTTATATATACGCTTCGTCTGCACCCCGGGGCTCGCTGGCAGACTCGATAGCCTGTCCCAAGTGCCAGACTGCCGATTAACCGATATGGTGGCACCAAGGATGTGGTACTAAGCGCGTAGCTACGCCCAGGTTTTTGGAGAAAGCTTGTTATCGCTTGCTCGCGACAAAAGGAGAAGTATTCAATTAGGAATTTACACCAGGTGGTAATTATTTCACAACCTGACCGGCTGACCACTGTGGGGTGAAGTACCTTAATCGTAACTATGTTTATTCTTATTGGGAGGGCGAAAGTAAGTATTTTATAGAAGTTGGGTGAGCCTGATATGGTGTTCCTTGGATAAGGTGCTTAATAGTAGTCAAAAAATATATCGATATATCTCCTTGGAAATGATGACTAGAACTAAACGTAGAACTGCCTGAGAAAGATTGCCCATCTCAGATCGAAATTCTTGCACAATTGGCACAACCATTTCATGACAAGAGTTTATGTCAGTATAGTGGGAAAATTGCCCGTATTGTATCCCCCTTTAGGCATTCAGGATGGTACACATTCATTGCTTAGGTCTAATCGGGAACACTAGGGAAGCTTAAAGTCTGCCTATCAGTCCAGTCCATAGTTGGCTGTTGGTCCCTATCTGGGCCCCCTGGGCTCAATGGAATGAATACTGCTGAACAGTGACGCCTTCTGGTCTTTCATCTATGGCAACCATACCGCGTTCTACGCCCCCTGCGCACTCACATCCAGAGACTTCACGTAGGTATGTATCATATTTAACATTAAATGCAGTAGTGGGCGCAAAATGTCCTGGTCGTGTGGTTGATCGCGTTCTTTCTTCTTTCACCTGCACAGAGTTGTTAGTTTTAAAGTTAAAACGTAATGTTGTGATGTTTTTGGTTTTTTTTTCTTTCTCTTTGCTTAACCTGCTTTCTAAGACATCTTTGCCCCTATGATCGCAAGATGTAAAATCAACAAATGCAAGGCGGTCCATGTAGCGGCAAATAAGGAACTTATGTGTTAAGTGTTGTTCCGGGGTCGATGCTGGGTCCACTGCTGGACTCATTCATGTTTGGCCCGGCATGAGGGCGGCTGTGAATGTGGTCCTAGGGGAAGGTAGTCTAAGTTACTGATTCGCGTATGATTTGCTGTTATTAATGATTCTCTGAGGTAGGCGAGGATAGAAGAGGAGAAAACAAAAACTTTATGAATTTGTTTTTTTTTCTACTTCCCCCCCGCTCACACACAGATAGGTGGTTATTTGATTAATTGGCTGTTGTTTTCATGTTTGTATAATAGCCAAAGTGCAGCCAATTGTATGTATCACAGGTATACTTGATGTAATCTTAGATACTGTGAAAAGCATAAAATCATATTTTTCAAAAAAAAAAAAAATCAGCGCAGTAATCCGCTGCATTTTCACTACCTAAGGGGGCTTATATTCGAGTCAATACAGCTTTTTCCCGTTTTTGTGGAAAAAGTAGGGCCCGGGTTATACTGGGGTCGGCTTATACTCGAGATATCGAATACCAAATTTAGTGTTAAATAAAAAAAAAATATGTATATTTTTATTTTTGTTTGTGTGTTTGTTTGTTTTTGTATATATTTTTGGTAAAATTTTTTTAATAGTGGAACATTAATTCTTTTTTTAAATTCAGCCCTGTGAACCCGAGGAAATTTTGTGTAAAATCCAAATTGCTTCCCTATGTAGGAATGGTTTTTTTGTCTCCCCCCCTCACTGATTTGTTAATCTTTTCGTACCCGGGGTTTTTACAAAGTCCTTTTTTTTTTGGGTTGGGCTATGATCTCTCTAAAAGGTTGGTAGATCTACCCATTTCTGATAGAGATTGGTTATGTCATTGAATGTTCTAAAAAAAGTATTTTTTTTTTCTTGAGTACTGCCCACATATTGGGGATTGCACAATGTGCACTTGCTAAGTAAACCACATTTTTTGAGTTACAATTTGTAAAGTTTTTATATCATATTTTGGGGTATTTGTTTATTAAAAAAGTTTTTCTTGGGTGAGCGAAAGTGAAGTGCGATATGGATTCGTGCCGGGTCGAAAAAAAACCCTTCTGATTGAGCCAGTATGCGAGGTGACCTAGTTGTGTTAAATTTTTGGGCAAACCTTGTTACCTACATGAGGGGTTTTTTTGGGGAAAACAAATCGGCCAAACCCCGTGACAGGATTTTTTCTAAAATAGATTTTTCCTTAATATAGGTAAAAAATTTGAAAAAGATTTTCCCCGATTTTATTAATTGAAATATAGTTCAAGATAGATACATTTTGGTGCCTTCTTTTTTTTTTTTTGAGTGAATCCCTACGTCTACTGGTTTTTAAAAAGGCTCCTATTCTTTTTTCCACAATATTTGATCAAGGGATAGCATCCATTTTTTGGGTAAAAACCCGAGGGGGCCCAGGCAGATTGCTTTTTGTTCCTCAAAAAAACACCTTTGTCACTACAGTTTCTCTTGGCTCGATCATTTTTACCCACTGGGAGGT
>JAODAL010073426.1:0-14740 GCA_025379985.1 Phyllomedusa bahiana | reverse complement strand
CCATCACAAACACGTAGGGAAAAACACATTTTGTCTGAACCCCGATACTTTTTTTACAAAAAAAACAGTACAATCACACGGAACTTGTTAGATACCTTTTTGGGGCATTTTTTTGTCGAAAAACACACCCAAACAACAAAATAACCCCGTGTGAACATCCACAATGTGAACATCAAAAAAAAGGGGGTTTGTTGAATCAGCCCCCTGGCTCAGACGTTGAGTGGAGTCAGGTTTATGGCTTCCCAGCCCATATGGCAGCACAATTAAAAAAGTAAGTGTAACCGCTTCCAGACCACCTGAGGGGGCTTACCAGGCAGAAGAGGAACCCGTTTAAAAAAAAAACTTTTTTTTATTCAAAATTTCTTTAAAATTTGTATGCAAAAAAAATTTAGATAAGTTTATGCAAAAAAGCACAAAGGATTACGGGGTGGTTCGAGCAGAAAACCTACGCGTTTCGGGGAAAACAACTCCCTTACCAGGGTTGTTATTCGCCATATTTTAAACGAATTAGAATAAAAAAAAAAAAGGTTTTTTTTTTTAAAAGATTCCTATTATGCCTGGTCAAGCTCCCCTCAGAGTGGTCTGGAAGCTGGTTACACTTACTTTTTCAACATCCACTAATGGTTAAACTTTTCAACAGTAGAAAGCTAAGATCAAAAAGTGAGAAGCAAGCTCTATCCTGCTGTTAAAATACAGCAGAAAGTGAGTCCTTGTTGAGGAAGTTAAAAAAAAGCAGGAGAAAAACGAAATAAAGCAAAATTTGAAAATAAATGTATTTGATAATAGTTTTTACTTAAATTGGCCTACATTAAATACTAACCCACATTGAAAGCTAATAAATGTGATGTGAATATCCATTTAAGTGAGGGCTCGCTTCAGAATGCCCACAGAGTGAAAAAAATACTGTTCATATATCTAAATGAGGTTGTTTCTGTAACATATATATATTTTTTGCAAGCCAAAATCAGATGGATGTTAAAATTTCAAAATGTTTGTAACAAATCTGCCACATGTGAATGTTCCCTAAGTCAAATAACCCCTTAAAACTTTTTGTTTCTGATACCAAATCTATATATATATATTTTCATTTGAGGTTTTGACCTTATTTTTATTTAGAATAAATACACTTCTCTACATTTTCTGCTCTTTGTGTAATTGTTTGCTCATCATATTATCACATTAATACTTCTAGTTACCAAATCCACATTTCTGTTGGAGGATTGTTAGTGTTATTTCTATTCTTTTTGCTTTTGTCTTCAAGCCAATCTATTAGACATCCACAGGCCCTTTTCCAAGGTCCTCGGAAAACATGAAGAAATCTCCAAAAAAATGAAAAGTCTAGTTCAATTTTTACAAAGCCAAAAAATTTTGCAGCTGTTTTAAATTGAAATTTTTAAACATTACATCTTTGGATTTCTATCTGTAGCCCTGCATTACAGCTGATTTTTCAGTTCTATTTTTTCTTGTAAAGAATGACCAGCTGTGTTTCTTTGAGGAACTAAGGTCAGAAGTCAGTTTTAGCAACAAAAACTATTTCAGTATTGTCCAGTCAGACACTTCCTGTTAGAAATACTGGAAAAAAAAATTTCAGCTCACCCAAACATAAAAGAAGTTAGGGACTGGGTTAAACCAAAGCTAGGCCCAATAAAGGTGGATGGAGTAAGTTTGTGATCAGGGGTAAGTTGAAAAAAAAATTTTAACATGGATTACCAAAATTTTTTGTATTTCCCAAAAATGCCGAATAAGAGAGATCATTTTTAAGGATTTTTTTACTTTCTGCAAAGTCAAAAGTTTAATACACTAGGATGCTATGCCTTTCCCCCTTTACCGACCTTAGACGTATCCTAGTCCGGTCGTTTGGGGTTCACGCCCTGGACGTTGGTTAAACGCCCTGGGGATGCGCGAATCAAAAGCAGGTTCGCGCGATCGGGCGGGGTGTCAGCTGTAATTACAGCGACACCCCGCAGCGGGGCCCCCGACCCCGGACCCCCGGGGGGGGGGGGCCAGTTAACCCCAAATTATCAGACGATCGGGTCGCAATAACTAAGGGGCGCAGGAGATTCGCTCCCCTGCGTCTCTGTCGGCGGCAGCAGCGCACATCGGCGATCGTGCAGCCCCCTGCCCTCGACGCGCACGGAAGGCAGGGAATGCCTTGGGGGTTTTTGTCTGTGACTACGATGCCCGGCCGTCCCCTTTGGGCTTCCCCGGCATCGTGACTGACATTTTTCTAGGAACCGTCATAAAAACAAGCTTGCACGTTCCTTTTGAATGAAGATCTAAAGATCTCCATTCAAACCCCCATGGAAAAAAGAAAAATAAAAATGTGAAAAAGAAAAAAAATTGAAAAACAAGAAAAACAAAAAACAAAAAATAAATAAAAATACTACACCCCTTTCCCCCCTTTACAAATGCCAATCGCCCCAAAAAAGATCAAAAAAAAAAAAGTACCCTATTGGGGTTGCCGCGTGGAACACCTGCCCTATAAATCTGTCATGAATTAACCCCACGGTGAACGGGGGTAAAAAAAAAACAAAAAAAAAAAATCACGAATTAAATTATTGTTTATTTCCCCACATAAAATGGAATAAAAAGCGATCAAAAAACTCCTGAAACGCCAAAGTTGACCAATTAAAAGTTAGTTATCCCGCAAAAAATAAAACCTAACAGCTCTGTTCGGGAAAAAAAAAAAAAGTATAGCTCCAGAAAAGCGATTAAATATTGTTTTTACACACTAAAAACACTTTTCTTTTTTTTTTTAAAAATGCTTCAAATAAAAAAACATATAAAAAAGGGGATCGCCATAATTAGCGACCAAAAGTAAAGTAACTTATCTGGGTCGCACGGGACCCTTTTAAAAATAAAAAAAAAAAAACCCTAGGATTGCAGTTTTTCTTCCCCTGGCCCCCAAAAAATGGATTTAAAAGCGATCAAAAAACCTTTTCCCCCCAAAAAGATACTAATAAAAAGTCAACTCATCTCGCAAAAAAAAGTCCACCCCTCCAACACAGAAAAATTTTAAAAATTATGGGCTCTAGACTAGGCGATGCAAAAAGTTTTTCCTGGGTTTAATAAAAGGTTTTTTTGTATAAAAGCAGTTAAAACAAAAAAATCTAAATTGGGGATCGGTGTAATCGTATTTACCTGTGAGAAAGCTACCATGTCTATTTCCGTACAGTGACCCTATAAAAAAAAAAAAAAAAACACTACCAGATTGCTGTATTTTGTTTAAAACATCTCAGAAAAACCTTTAAAAAAAAGTGAAATACATCATATGCACCCCATAATGGTAACCCCAATAAAAAAATCAACTCATCCCGCAAAAACAACCCATACACGCTCGCACACAGCAAAATAAAAAATTGGGTGTCAGAAAAAGGACAACATAAAACGCAATTTTTTATAGACGATTTCTACTGTGTAAAAGTAATAAAAAAAAAAAACTATATAAATCTATAACATTTAATTGTACCGACCCCCAAAAGTAAATTTCACACATTTACACTCACGGGGAAAGCTTAAAATTTAAACTCAAAAAACAAAGACCAAATGCATTTTTTCCCCCTTTTCATTGCCCAATGCAAAAAAAAAAACTTGGGAAAACCTGTCATCCAAAAGCACATCCCCCAGATGAGACCCCGATGGGTGTTGAATCCAAAATGGGGCGATTTTGGAAGGGTTTTGCCTGTTTGCTACTTTGGGGTTTTTTCAGATCACATGGCCCCCCAAAACTGCGTTCCCAAAAGCCAAATAGCATCCCCCCTTTACGCCCGCCAAAGCGCCCAAACAGCAGTTTACACCCACATGTAGGGTAAATTTCCGAATTGGAAAAATTTTTTTAACAAAGTTTTAGGTTTTTTTTTCCGGATTTCCCTTTTATAATGAACATTTAACTAAAATTTTAATTATTAAAAAAAAAAATTTTTTAATTTTCAAGCCTTATGCTAAAAAAAATTTGGAATCCCTTGGGGTCTATATACTTAATGCCCCCTGGATATTCATTAAGGGGGGGTAGTTTCCAATAGCGGTCTATTTTTGGGTGTTTATAAGTTTTGCACTTAGGGTGTCCCCAAACCTGAAATGGGGGCCCAAAAAAAATCGTATTGAAAATGAACCCGAGTATTAGGGGGCTCCTCCTATTCTGGGCTTATGGGTGGGCAAATAAGCACAGGGCCACATAGGGAATCTCTAAAAAGGCAGATGGGGGGAAATTTAATTTTTAAATTGCATTTACCTATCACATTTTTCCGTATTCCCGTGAATAATGGATAAAAATTGAAAATCTGCAAAAAAAAATGAAATTTTTGAAATTTCCCCCCTTTCTTTTAAATTTTTGTGAAATATTGAAGGGTTTTTCAAAATTCCCCAAAAGTGTTTAAATATTAAGGGGTTTTAGTTTCTCAATGGCATCAATTAGGGGGTATCTAACAGCAGGGCCCCCCAAACCCCTTAGAACTAAAAGGTCCCTAAAAAATTATATTTCAAATTTTCTTTAAAATGTGAAAATTACTACTAAATTTCTAAGCCCTATGCCGTAAAAAAAAAAAAAACATTTTAAAAAAAAAGGCCCCCAAACCATATGGCATATGGTAGATGCTAGTTATAAACATTTTGTGGGAATAATTATCTGTCTTGCACGCAAAATTTTGCAGTTTCAAAATCGCAAATTTTCCAAATTTTTTATGAAATTTTTAATTTTTCACAAACAAACGGTTTTTTTGGAAAAAAATTTCTTACTAACTTTAAAACACAATGTTCCAGAGAAAAAAAATCTCTGAATCACATGGATAGGGGAAAGTGTCAAAAAATTTTCTCACATAAAAAGACCTGTCAGATTTCAAAAATAGGGCTGTGTCAGGAAGGTCAAAACGGTTGGGGCCTTTAAAGGGGGTTAAACAATTGGGACAGCCCAATTTTAATTGTCATTTGGAAACTATGGAAAAAATTTTAAAAATTAAGACACACCTGTGGAGTCTTTTAAAATTCACACCAGAAATACACTGTTGTGTGTAACACATGGGAAAGTCTAAAAAAATCAGTAAAGATATGAGAAGAAATTTTGGGACCGGGACAATTCGGATCATCCTTGGTGCTTTCCCCGGATATTAAAGTGCCTTTTTCATCATACAAACTTATCAAAGTACAAACAAAAGGGGAATGTCCAACACATACTGCTTGAAAGAGTGGGGCTTTAGCCCGACATGTGCATATCAACCATGAAAAAGGCAAAACACCTTGAAAAGAGGTGTGGAAGGGAAGATTGTGTCATTATCCACATGAAACAAGTACTGAAAAATTTGGGCTAAAGTCCCCCTCCCAGGAAGAAGCCATTTTTTCCAAAGAAACATATAAAAGCTCGATTAAGTTTACAAATGCATAGGGGAAACAAAGTCATACATTTTTGCAGACTTTCCCTGTGGTCTGACGAACTAAAATTAAACTTTTTGGGCCATAATGATCATCGTTACATTTGTTGAAAAAAGGAAAAACACCATCCTAACTGTAAAACACGGGGGTGGCAGCATCATTTTGTGGGGTTGTTTTGCTGCAGTAGGGACTGCATTTTACAAAATAGATGCTCAGATAAAGAATATTTTTTGGACAAAACTGAACAAATATCAAGACATCAGCCAGAAAGATAAAGCTTGAGCGGAAATGACAATGAGCTTCCAAATGGACAATGACCTGAAGTATACTGCCAAACTGGGTATAAATTGGCTTATGGATAATCAGGTCAATGCTTTGGAGTGACCATCACAAAGCCTAGATCTCAATCCTATTGAAAAGATGGGGAAAATTGAGAAGGCAGGGGCAGCCCAAATGACGACAACCATGGCCATTAACCCGTTCTTTTGGGGGAAAGGGCCAAAAAACCACAAAAGCTTGTGGAAAGGGTATCCAAAACTTTTACTCAGTCATACAGTTTTTAAAGGGAATATGCCAAATACTAATGAAATGTTTTCAAACTGTTGACTTACAGAAAAATAAAAAAAACCTTAAAATTTCCCCTCCCATTATCTCATTTTGGGAAATAAAATAATTTTGGTAATTTCCAAAATTTACCTAAAACAGGTAAATTTTTTTTCTAAAATTTTATATCCTAGTGAGAAAAACATGCATAATGTCTTTTATATAGTGTTGTAAAATTTTTTTTTCATTGTACTCCCAACAAATTGTATGGTGCTGTATATTTGATTAGTGGGTCCAGGAATTTGCCAAACCCCCCCCTCCAACAAGGCTTCGTTAATTCTTTCATATTAAAAGGGTCCAACAATCGACTCATAACAAGCTCCCAACCCTTTGTTGCTTGGCTTGTCATAGAAGCCCTCAGTTACTACTGTGTGTATTTCTACAAAATGACATCCGCATTAACAATATTAAAGACATATCACTATACCACTTTCAAACTGAAATATTTATTTGCTGGTTGAAAATTTAATATTTTGTGTTTCTTCACATGTTTCTTACAAACAAACTTGACAGATTATGTTGTTTGATATCACCATACCATCAGCCCTTTCAGTGCTTTCCAGTGGTATTTTTGAAAAGTACAGGGGGAATAACTGTGTTTTGGTCTTTAAAAAATTTTAAGCTTTTCATTTTTAAAATTTTAATCAATCACCTTTAAAAAAAGGTTTAATTCATTTCAAAAAAGTTTTTAAAAGGGTTGGGGATTCAAAAAAACAAATCCCCGGTTTTTTAAAACCAAGAAATTGGAGGGATTAAAATTTACTTGGGGGGCCATTTAAACATTTTTTATTTTTTCATTTAAGCCCAGCCCTTGGTTTCCCACAAAAATTTGAAAAGGTGGATTTCCTGTAAAAGTGATGAAAATTTTTCATGGAGGAAGGCGCAAAATATGTTATTCCTTTCAAGTCTCAAGGAAAAAACCCAAGGTTAAAAATTTTCCCCACAAAAATGGGGTTTTAACCCCTCACATTTTGTCAAATTGTATTAAAAACTTTTTTTGGGGGCAAACACGAAGATATGATAAGATGGGTGAATTGATTCTAACGAAGGGGAAATTTTTTTTGAATTTCAGGAAAACTTAGTTTTTTGAACGAAGTGAAGTTTGGGGGGGATTCGCAGGAAAAGAAAACGTGTTTTTTTATTGATAAAAAGGGTGCGAGCACAAAGGCGTTTTTCATGGGGCAAAGAAGCAGGGAGGAAGAAACCCTTGCCTTTCATAAAAAAAGTGCAGAGAAAGAAGCCAATCAGAGACCGGCGGGATTTTGTGATTCACCGCACTTTTATAATCCGGGCGCGGGCGTGGGAGCTTACAAAAGCTTCACCTGCCTGTGTAGGGAAGGTGCTGCCACTGTGCTCATGGGTATCTCATTCTAAAGAACTCACTTTTATTTCAGCGATTTTTGGGGGGGTGTCACAGCTTGAATCAGAGACGCTTCTCTTACAATTTTAATTCCCGATTTTGGGGATATTGGGAAAGAATTTCCCGTGTGCGGCCAAATTTAGTTTCATATAAATTTTTTAAAGCTTCTGCTCAGTTCTTGAGCCATTTTAATATGCAAAAGGGGTTTTCTAACCTTTTTCTGTTTTTAAACCCGTTAAAGAAACAGCATTTTTTTTCAATCCCCAAAAACAAATTAATTTTTTTGGGTTTTTTCATTTATTTTGCACAAATTTTGAAACCAGGGGGGTTAAATTAAACGTTGTTCTCTGTTTGTGGTCAAATAAAAGAAAAAGTTTCTTTTTTAACCCCCAAAAAAGAAATTTTGGGGTGTTTGCATTAAATTTTATCCGAAGGGTTTTTTTACCCCGTTTTTTTGTTGGGGGGTTCCGTAAAATTTCACTCCGTTTTAACAGCTACAAAAGCTGGGGAATAGTTTGGCAGCACATTTCTTTTGCGCCAAAATTTTCATCCAAGGGTTAAATAAGAATTTTTTTTTGCATTTTTATTTAGTAAAAAAAGTTTTTTTTTCACCCCCAAAAGAAAAAATTTTGGCTGTAGCATAATTCATATCCGAAGGTTAATCACAAGTTTTTCTGTTGTTATGTTCCGTAAAATACACGCAGTTTTAACACGCTACAAAGCTGGTAATTGTTGGCAGCACATTTCTTTTGAGCAATTCACATCCAAGGGTTAACTAAGTATTTTTCTGCAATTGTAATCAGTAAAAGAAACATTGTTTTTCACCGCCAAAGAAGAAATTTTGGCTGTAGCATAATTCATATCCGAAGGTTAATTACGAGTTTTTCTGTTGTTGTGTTCCGTAAAATACACACCGTTTTAACATGCTACAAAGCTGGTAATTGTTGGCAGCACATTTCTTTTGAGCAATTTACATCCAAGGGTTAACTAAGTATTTTTATGCAGTTGTATTCAGTAAAAAAAAAATTGTTTTTCACCTCCAAAAAAGAAATTTTGGTTGTAGCATAATTCATATCCGAAGGTTTATTACGAGATTTTCTGTTGTTGTATTCCGTAAAATACACGCGGTTTTAACATGCTACAAAGCTGGAAATTGTTGGCAGCACATTTCTTTTGCGCAATTTACATCCAAGGGTTAACTAAGTATTTTTCTGCAGTCGTATTAAGTAAAAGAAACGTTGTTTTTCACCGCCAAAAAGAAAATTTGGCTGTAGCATAATTCATATCCGAAGGTTAATTACGAGTTTTTCTGTTGTTGTGTTCCGTAAAATACACGCCGTTTTAACATGCTACAAAGCTGGTAATTGTTGGCAGCACATTTCTTTTGAGCAATTTACATCCAAGGGTTAACTAAGTATTTTTATGCAGTTGTATTCAGTAAAAGAAACGTTTTTCAACGCCAAAGAAGAAATTCTGTAGCATAATTCATATCCGAATGTTAATTAAGCCTGTTTGTACTTTTATATTCAGTAAAATACACAGTGTTTTTAAATGGCACAAACAAGAACATTTTTCCTGCCCATTTGTGGAGCGCAATTTATATCCAAGGGTTACCCAAGCTTGTTAGTGGGTTCATTTGGAGTCAAATACAGGGTGTGCATTTATCATATAGAGATATCTTCATCAAACAGTGTCTGTACATTTTAGAACAAACAGCATGTCAGACAGAGAGGTGGCAGGCTCTTCACCTGCGAGTGGCAGTGGCACAAACATTCCTGGAGCATGCCCAGGTCGCAGCACAGCAAAGGGACGTCGCAGCAGGGGTCAATCAGTGAGGCCAGAACTGCCGGT
This sequence comes from Phyllomedusa bahiana, assembly GCA_025379985.1. Lineage (NCBI taxonomy): Eukaryota > Metazoa > Chordata > Amphibia > Anura > Hylidae > Phyllomedusa > Phyllomedusa bahiana. The sequence goes on along the minus strand of JAODAL010073426.1, from coordinate 5,562 downwards.
GTCATCTAGTGGCCGTGTGTTGTTCAGAAATCCACTTCCTCCCAGATGACATCTGACAACCCCAGCCAAGAGTCGGTGGGAAACAATCGGGACAACCCTTAGTTGGCAATGGATCCAGGAGCGGGATTCAGCGGCCCTTCACCAGTCCTCAATCACCGCCTCTGTCCAACTCCGGTTCCCTCAGGGCAGTGATCTTTATGTCGGTCCTGGGCTCAGCGCCACTATTACAGCGAGGATAAATCTAAATTTGAGGTGGGCAGTCAGCAGACCTTGGCAGCGGGAAATGGGGCCAATAATCCTCTGCTTCCTTGCAAGTGTAGGCGGCAAAAGTTATTAGATGTGGACGCGTGGCATGCGAGAGGTCCTGTTGTGAAGGGTCATAGGACTGGTGATAGAGGGACAGCAAGTGACGATGAAACACAAATTGATCGATGATTGTAGCCCGCACCGCACTTAGGAGCGGATCGGAAGAAGGGCTTCTATCGTACAGAAGAAGAGGGCGTCAGCTTGCGCGTCCAGGCAGCGGCGACAGCCAGCAAGTTGGGTCATGTGGGACCGTGACGGTCAGCAAGGTAGCAAGCAGTGGTCGAGGTGGGAGCCAAATAGCGTTCAAGGGGGTAGAAAACCCGCCTCGTCGCAGGTCCAAGAAAGTAGCGGCAAAGGGGCTCTCAGCGAGGCAGCGGCGCGGTAGTAGTCACTCGGCGTAAAAAATCAGATTAAATTGGCGGTGTGGCATACATTTTAGCTAAGGCACCCGGTGGAGCTGAATATGGAGATATGTAGAATCTTTGGCGAGAAAGTGAAGCGTTGGCCAGACCGGACGCAAACGTTGGCACACGGCCCTGCGACAAACGCATGCCCACCGTCACCATCGGTCCCGGCCTGGGAGAAACGTGCTCTAGTTGTGGTGGACCATCCTGACGCCGCACTAGTTAGCAAGCGACTGTGGCACGCACGCCATTAAAGCAAATGTACAAGGCACCACCACCTCTGCAGAAGGGAATGCTGTTTCTCTTTGCCATAATCTCCGGTCCACGACTGCTCTCTGCTCCTGGCTCTCATGGCGCCAGCAGTCAATCAACGAGGCGATTGCAACACGAGACAACAGTATGCGTCCAAACAATCCTAGTGTGCAGCAAGCCCCTCCGACGTGACTCCTGTCCACAAATTGTCTGGTACGCAGTCCCTCCCCCCACGTTTCACCCAAATGGGGGGGGGGGGAATCGAGGGAGGGGTGGGGGGGGCGGCGGGGGGGGGGGTGGGGGGGGCGGGGGCCTGGGGGGGGGGGGGGGTGTGGGCGGGGGCGGGTGGGTGCGGGGGGGGGTGTCCACCCCCCCCCCCCCCCCCCCCCCCCCACCCCCAAACCCCCCCCCCCCCTCCCCCCCCCCCCCCCCATCACCCCCCCCCCCACCCCCCCCACACTCAGGGGGGGCGTGGGGGTGGGGGCGCTGGACTTCTGCACACCCTCATTCAAGTAGAACTAATGGCTTGTGACGCCACCAGCCAGTCCGATGAGTGAGTTCCTCAGCCCGTAGTTATTTCTATTTTCCAAGTGAATAAAGGCAGATACTCAGACCATTATTAAAATATGTAGACCAGAAGGTGGGCCAGTCATTAGAGCTGAATACGGGTTTTTCGTTCCTGAAAGGTGCACACGGCAGCGCGGACGTCTGGAGCAGTGCACATACGGTCAGGGACCACTCCAGAGTCATGTCCATTTACGCGACCCACTGAAAGGCGTTGATTGTGCTCTCCTATGCCCACTAGGCACACTCCAACAACACTTGGACAGCGAGACGCCGCCCTTTCTCCTCCACCGTTGCTCAATACTGGCGGTATATGCCGCACACACATAAGGTTCCCGCAATTCACATCCTCCACACACAAACAAATCATCTCAGCCTCCACTAAAGTACTGATACATCAACCATCACTGTGTAGGGCTACAAGCGGTGTCACGCAGTTCTTCACCTGGCTTGCCCTCGGCGAACGATGCTCACACAGGGGAGGAACTGATCAACCCCGATGTCCATGCAGCAAGATATCCGATGTGTGGATTTTCTCCGAGCCAAACTGCAATCGGTGACATGGTGACGGACATCGCCGGGAGGCAACATGTGGTCTGCAGCTGCATGGCAGAACGTGTTCCAATTGGGTTGTGACCCAACTCAAAAGGTTCCTGATCAGTCTTCACCGATCTTCGAAGATTCTGAAATATGGCCAGGAAAACTGTGCGTGCACTTCATATCAAAGCTCCAGGACACACCTCTCGAGTATGCAGCGGGAAGACGGCCTCCCCAACACACTCTGATATATGCTTATGTTTCCACCACGTTGGATTCCAGCTTGCACATGTTGGACAGGACTGTAACTGACAGAGCAAAGGCACATTACACAATTTATGATGATTCACAGGTGGACAAGGAATACCTCCCCTGTGTAACTTTGATACTGCCAGTGGCAGCTATGTGCAGACAACCTGCGCTTTGTCTGAGGGCCATCGAGGAGGCGCACATTATTTGTCAGTTGACAGGATACGGGATGAATAACAATCATTCCACTGCTTCATGTATAGAACAGATGCTGAATAATCTTTCTGGGCAGGGACCTGGGAGTCGTGGTGACCTACATCTCGGGCCCAAATGGAGTTGGTGGGGACTGAACTCGGAGGAGGTGGAGGGGAAATTGGTGCAAGAAGCATCTGTCTGGTGAAATGTCGTGGAATTTTTTACCCAGGGTGGACAAAGAGAGGAGGAGACAGGGCAGCTGGTGGAGGGTAGATGGAGAGGAGAAGATGAGGCAGATGACCTGCACAGCCAACTGGCAGTTATAAAGTGGAGATGGAGGGAAGGGAGCCCTCGGAGTCCTTGTGCAGATGGCCCACAGCATGCGATTTGCTGGCTAAGTGACAGCTGCAATAGTCAAACATCCGGCCGAGGGATTGACTTTCTGGCTCTCCACCCCTATTGGTCCCTAGCTACCGGTCCAAATTGGGAGTTTTTTCCCAGCTTGTGTGGAGGAGAGGACACAACTCACAATACTATAGGGAATCCATACTTAGTCAGTTTGGCGCTGCCTATGTGCGGCAATCGTACCTCCTCTGCTACTGCGTTGCCCAGGGGGGTTCTCCAGCACGATCACGCGCACTACTGCACGCGGCTGCTGGGGAAAGGTGGGGGGTAGGAGCAGTAACAGCTCTTCAGCAGCAACCTAAGTCTTGGAGTCACTGATCAGCAGCTTCCTTCACCCGCCTAGTTAAAGGGGGCAGTCGCCAGCAGCAGCAGCGCAGCAGGCCCTGGAGCAGTCCCCTGAACCAACAGGTGGTGGCCTACTTGGCCCAGCACTCTGCCACCCCGATTAGAAGTCCGCTGGACTACTGGGCAGCCAAACTGGATGTGTGGCCGCAACTTGCCGAGTTTGCAGGGGGAGAAGCTGTCCTGCCCGGCCAGTAGTATGGCATCAGAGCGGGTGTTCAGTGCGGTGGGGGCCATCGTTACCCCAAGGAGAACCCGCTTGTCCATGGGAAAATGGGGAAAACGACTGACCTTGTCAAGATGAATCAAGCATGGATCGGCCAGGTTTTTCCATACACCAATGCCTTAGGCGTCAGATTACTCAGCCATGATGCCTCACCAAACTTTGAGAAATGAGTCTGGTTCAAAAATACTTGCCTCAGCCACTGTTTTTATGCCACCACCCGCCTGATGCAAAACATCGGCTGCCAGTTTCTTTCCCAAATGCCCTACCACCATCTTTACCAGGGACTGGTATTGCCACCCAGCTCCACACTGTCATTTTTGCCAAATCTATGACCTCATTCTGCTGCTGCTGTTGCCAGTGCCGTGACATCCACACTGTGTCATTGTGCCAGTCTCTGACCTCATGCTGCTGCTGCTGTTGTTTGCTGGGGTTGGGGCACCTCCACACCCACACGTTGTGCCACTCTCTGACCTTTATGCTGCCTGCTGCCGTGACCTACACACTCTCTCATTGTGCCACACTGTGGCCTACTCCTTTTGCTGCCACCTCCAGAATGTCATTGTGCCACTGTCTGACCTCATGCTGCTGCTGTGGCTGCTGCCGTGCCCTCCACACTGTGTCATTGTGCCACTCTCTGGCCTACTACTGTTATGCCACCTCCAGAATGTGATTGTGCTACTGTCTGACCTCATGCTGCTGTCGCTGAATCGAATTTTTGAGAAATTCGCCCATCTCTAGATATGACACTTTGATACAATGTAAAGTAGTCAGTGTACAGCTTACAGAACAGTGTAAATTTGGTGTGTCCTCAAAATAACTCAACACACAGCCACCAAAGTCTAAACTACTTGAAACAAAAGTGAGTACACCCATAAGTGAAAATGGATACATTTTGCCCAATTTCCCATTTTCCCTCAATGATGTAATGTGACTTATTAGTGTTACAAGGTCTCAGGTGTGAATGGGGAGCAGGTCTGTTAAATCTGCCGTTATTGCTCTCACACTCTCTCATACTGACCACTAACACCTCATGGGAAAGAATTCTCTATTAATCTAAAAAAAATAATAATGGCCTAGGCTATAAGAAGATTGCCAACACCCTGAAACTAAGCTAAGAATGGTGGCCAAGATCACTCAGTGGTTTAACAAGCCAGGTTCCACTCAGAACACCCCTCACCATGGTTGACAAAAGAAGATGAGTGCACATGTTCAGCGTCATATTCAGAGATTGTCTTTTCAAAATAGATGAGTGCATGATGCCAGCATTATAGCAGAGGTTAAAGGGATGGGGAAAGGATCAGCCTGTCAGTGTTCAGACCATACGCCACACACTGCATCAAATTGTTCACAAATTGTTCACCTGTCACCCCATAAGGAAGCCTCTTCTAAAGATGGTGCACAATAAAGCACACAAACAGTTTACTGAAGACAAGCAGACTAAGGACTTAGATTATTGTAACTATGTCCTGTGGTCTGATGAGACCAAGACAACCTCATTTGGATCAGATGGTGTCAAGAGTGTGGGGTGGCAACCAGGTAAGGAGTTCAAAGACAAGTTTGTCTTGCCTACTGTCAAGCATGGTGGTGGAAGCATCATGGTTTGGGCTGCATGAGTGCTGCCTGCTGTAGAGAGCAAAAGTTCATTGAGGGAACCATGAATGCCAACATGTACTGTGAGATATTGACAACCACTGCCTTCTTAAAGAAAATGAGGGTAAAGTTGCTGGACTGGCCAAGCTCGTCTCCAGACCTAAACCCAATTGAGCAACTGTGGGCATCCTCAAACTGAAGATAGAGCGCAAAGTTTCTAACATCCCACAGTCCTATAATTTTCTCATGGAGGAGTGGAATAGGATTCCAAAGGCAACCTGTATAGCTCTAGTGAATTCCATGCCCAAGAAAGTTGTAACGGGTATTCACACTCGCTTCGCCTAGCTCCTGCTGCAAGTGCCCTCGGGTCATGGGTGCACTTGCAGCTCTATTTCCTACTCACCTCACCACGTTCCTGTTACTTGCTGGTACTACAGTTACATTTAAAGGGACAGCACGTCAACGATTTGCTATTCGGGCTCTGCCCCATTT
>JAODAL010073425.1:0-14740 GCA_025379985.1 Phyllomedusa bahiana | reverse complement strand
TTTATTTTTTGGGGCCCTATATTTGGTTGGATTGGGAGAGAGAGATGAGGTGTCTGTGGTCAGTACCATGTGTGCGTAAAGGGGTTTTTCTAAATATGATGTGTCGTGGGCTTTGACTATACAAATAGAAAGATCAGGGTGGCTTTTGAAGGGTTTCATTTCCTTCCTGCTTGCTGTATTAGGAACATCGTGATTTAGCAAAACACTTCCCAGTCCCCTGTGTTGTTTGCGGGTTTGTGTGTTGTTGTTAAAATGTCCGAGGGTTTTTCCCCAAAGAGGGGGTTTAGGAACACTTACACCCCCTCCTGTTGCTTTTAGTACAAGCTTCACAGCCCTCTCACACTATACTACCCCTCTTGCTGTTCCTGACATGTGCGTGACCCCAGCAGTGAGAGAGACCTAGGCGGCCACACCAGGGTTAACCCTGGCAGAAAACCCCCCTCCCATCCCCTGCTGTTTAAGAAGTTACTGCGGGTTGGAGGAGGAGAGCTGTCTGTGTGTGAGGGGGGGGGGAAGGGGGAGGGAGGAGGCAGACAAGACCCGAATTCAAAAATTTTGTGCCAGCACTTTTGAAGTGGGTAAAAGCCGTAGTGAGACAATCCTTTAAGAATTCTTAAAATTTAAAGGGGTTTTTCCCAGACTTTTAAAAACCTCCTCCACCCCCCAGTGGAAATAGAATTAAACCTACTTGCCTCTCCACCTCCACCACCCCATTGAAGAGATGCTGGAGCTCTATTTTCCCACCAAAACCCCCGGTTTTCCTACTGATAAAATCATTTCTTTTGATCACGAGGCGTGAATGTTTTGGGTATTGACCCGAGATTGGTTGCAGCATTTGTGTTTGAACGTGGGGGACCGGGGAAAAACTGGAGGGGGGCAGGGGGAAACGGTGTGTGGGGGAGGTAAATTGGTTTCATTTTCTTTTTTAAAAACAAGTGAGAGGAAAAGTCATGGGCCCAATTTTGAATTGAAAAAGGGGAGATTGTAGTGGGCGGCCGGGTACTGGACCCCCTTTTGGGGGTATGCCTCCCCTTAAAAAAAGCCACCCCCATCCCCCTAACTGATAAGGGCTTTGGAAGAAACCCGTAGATGCCTTAACCCACGTAGTCCCCCCCAAAAACCGGTAGTCCCCCTTACGGCAGGTAGTGCCCCCTTGTAGCAGGTAATCCCCCCCTTTTGGGTACCCAGGTAGTTTGCCCCCTTTGGTAGAGGTAGATCCCCCCCTTTGGTACCCAGGAGTTGCCCCCCCTTTGGTGCCGGGGTAGTTCCCCCCTCTTTTTCCCAGGTATTTCCCCCCTCTGTTTGCCAGGTAGTTGCCCCCTTTTTTCCCGGGGTGTTGCCCCCTTGTTTGCCAGGTAGTTCCCCCCTTGTTTGGGGTATTCCCCCTCTGTTACCCGGTAGTTGCCCCCTCTGTTAGCCAGGTGTTCCCCACTTGTTCCCAGGTAGTGCCCCTTTTTCCCCAGGTAGTGTCCCATCTTCCCAGGTAGTCCCCATTGTTTCCCAGGTATGCCCCATTGTTAGCCAGGTAGTGCCCCCTTTGTTGTGGTAGTCCCCCCTCTGTTCCCAGGTAGATGCCCCCATTTTTTGCCAGGTAGTCCCCCCTTTTTGCCGGTTTTCCCCCCATTGTTGCCAGGTAGATGCCCCATTTTTTGCCGGGTAGTCCCCCCTCTGTTGCCAGGTGTGCCCCCTTTGTTTGCAGGTAGTCCCCCCTTTGTTTGCCAGGTAGTCCCCCCATTTTTTGGGCCAGGTGATGCCCCTTGTTGCCGGGGTTTTTCCCCATTGTTTGCAGGTATGCCCTCTTTTTGCTGGTAGTCCCCCCCTTGTTCCCAGGTAGATGCCCCCATTTTTTTCCCAGGTAGTGCCCCTCTGTTGCCAGGAAGTTCTCCTTTGTTTGAAGGAGATCCCCCCATTTTTTTCCCAGGTGTGCCCCTCTTTTGGGGAGTCCCCCCATTGTTTGAGGGAGTCCCCCTTTGTTTTCAGGTGTGCCCCCTGTTGAAGGTAGATGCCCCAGTTTGCAGGTTGACCCCCCTTTTGCAGGTGGCCCCCCCTCTGTTGCCAGGTAGTGCCCCCATTGTTTGCCGGAAGATGCCCCCTCTGTTGACAGGTAGCCCCCCCATTTTTTGCCAGGTAGTGCCCCCCCGTGTTCGCCAGGTAGTGCCGCGATTGTTTGCCAGGTAGATGCCCCTTTTTGACAGGTGATGCCCCCATTGTTTGCGGGTGGCCCCCTCTGTTCCAGGTGATCCCCCCATTGTTTCCCAGGTAGATCCCCCCATTGTTTGCGGGTAGACCCCCCCATTTTTTTGCCAGGTGATCCCCCCCTTGTTTGCCAGGGTGCCCCCATTGTTTCCGGTTTGTCCCCCCTTGTTGCCAGGTTTTCCCCTCTTGTTTCCCAGGTAGTGCCCCCTTGTTAGCTAGGTAGTCCCCCCTCTGTTGCCGGTAGATGCCCCCATTGTTTGCCAGGTAGGCCCTCTTTTCCGGTTTTTTCCCCCATGTTTGCCAGGAAATGCCCCATTGTTTGCCGGTAGTCCCCCCTTGTTCCCAGGGAGTGCCCCCTTTTGTTTGCCAGGGGTCCCCCCATTGTTTTCCAGGTAGTCCCCTTGTTGACAGGTAGATGCCACCATTGTTTGCCAGGTAGCCCCCCCCCCCTTTATGCCAGGTGTGCCCCCCTGTTGCCGGTAGTGCCCCATTTGTTTGCCAGGAAGTCCCCCCCTTGTTGCAGGTAGTGCCCCATTGTTTGAGGAAAGTGCCCCATTTTTTTGCCAGGTAGAGCCCCTCTGTTGAAGGTAGATGCCCCCATTGTTTGAGGTAGCCCCCCTCTTTTTGCCAGGTGTCCCCCCTTGTTTGCCAGGTAGTTTGCCCCATTGTTTCCAGGTAGTGCAAACATTGTTTGAGGGGGCCCCTTTGTTCCCAGGTAGTGCCCCCTTTGTTAGCCAGGTGTGCCCTCATTGTTAGTAGGTTTAGTGCCCCCTCTGTTGCCAGGAAATGCCCCCATTTTTTGCCAGGTAGTCCCCCCTTGTTGCCAGGTAGTGCCCCTCTTGCCAGGTTTTCCCCATTTTTTCCCAGGTAGATGCCCCCATTGTTTGCAGGTAGGTGCCCCCATTTTTTTTGCCGGTAGCCCCCCCTTTTTATACCCGGGTAGTGCCCCCCTCTGTTGCCGGTAGTGCCCCATTTTTTGCCAGGTGTCCCCCCATTGTTTGCCAGGAGATCCCCCCATTTTTTTGCCAGGCAGATGCCCCTTTGTTTGCCAGGCAGATCCCCCCCTTTGTTTGCAGGCAATGCCCCTTTTTGAAGGTAGATCCCCCATTGTTTGCGGTGATCCCCCCATTGTTTCCCAGGTAGATCCCCCCATTGTTTGCCGGTGTGCCCCCTTTGTTTGACAGGTAGCCCCCCATTGTTTGAAGGTAGCCCCCCATTGTTTGACAGGTAGTGCCCCTTGTTTCCCAGGTAGTCCCCCCATTGTTTGCCAGGATCCCCCCATTGTTTGCAGGTAGTCCCCCATTGTTTTCCCAGTGTCCCCCCTCTGTTTCCCGGTGACCCCCCATTGTTGCCAGGTAGCCCCCCTAAAGAAAAAAAATAAATAAAAAAAGCCATTTTTTGACCAGGCTCCATGCGCCGGGACCTGACGTTTCCCCTCAGGGGGGGGGAGTGGTGCAGCCGCGCGTCACTCCGTGCCCCTTTCCTGTTGTCGGGCACCCGGCCTGTAATACGGGGGGAGGGGGGGGAGCGACCCTCCGGGTTTTCCCCCTGCACAGCGGGGCCCCCCCCGGGGGGGTAAGGGGCTGTGGCGTTTCCCTCCCCTGGGGGAACTTGTGATGAGAAAACAAATTGTGCTCTATATGAGGTGGAGTAACAAAAATTCAAAAAAAAATTTAAATAAAGAGAATATTATTATATATATTATTAAAATTATAATTAATATTATATATATAAATTATTATATATAAAAAAAATGTAAATTATGTATGTGATGGTGTTATATATATTATTTTTATTTTTAAAAAAGTAAATATATGTTGTGATGTTGTGTAATATATATTTATTTTTTATATATATATTATATTTTTTTTATATATATTATAAAAATTATGTGTATTCGAGAAATTTTACTGCTTCAATGTGGGGGCGTCAAGTTCCCTTGGAAAGTTACTTCTTTCAAGTTTTGGCAAGAGTTGTTTTTAAAAGTTTATTTTTTGGGAAAAAAATAATGAAATGATTTAATATAGCCTAATGTATGGGTAAGCAAGAATGACTCCCCCGGCTCCCCAATGCCAAGTCTCTGCCTTGTGAAAGGATTGTTGCGACATCTCACAATTTTTATGGCTGTAACAGGCCAGACAGGTTTTGCATCTCCAAAAACATAAATTTGTCCAGAAACGGAGGTTCTCAAAATCTCCCCTGTCGGGACCCCGTTGCATTGGTGGGAAAAAGCCCCCTCTCTGTCTAAAAAAAGTCCTTTAATGCCATAAATTGTCTTGTAAGGGGCAGGACAAGGCCACTGACCCACTGTTAGGGAAAGTGGTCCGGGACTAGCATATCAAGGATGAAATGCGCCCTATCGGACACAACGGCACGGAGGGCAAAAACTTATCTTAAAAGTAAATGAAATGCCCCTAACCATAATTTTGTAAATTATGTGATATGACCCTAACACATACCTTGTATATTATGTGATATGCGCCTCATATACCTTGTAATTTTATGTGTATGCACCAACACATGACTTGTAATATTTGTGTATGAGCCTAAATATACCTTGAAATAGTATGTGATATGCACCTACATATCACTTGAAATATTATGTGATTGCACTAACTTTTTTACACTTGTAATAGTATGTGATATGAAAAAACCCCGCACTTGTAATATTTGTGATATGCGCCTAACATATACACTTGAAATATTTTTGGTATGCACAACACATACATTGTAATATTATGTGTATGACCCTAACCTTTACATTGAAATATTATGTGTATGGCCTAAACATAAAACCTTGTAATATTAGGTATGCCCTAACACATCCCTTGTAATTTTATGTGATATGAGCCTAACATATACACTTGTAATGTATGTGATATGCACCTAAACTTAACTTGAAATATTATGTGTTATGCCCCTAACATATAATTTGTAAATAGTATGTGAATGCACCTAACACTGCCTTGTAATATTATGTGTATGGCCTACATCATTGTAATTTATGTATATGCATTAACACTATACACTTGTAATTTTATGTGATATGAGCTAACACATATACACTTGTAATATATGTGATATGGCCTAAAACATTTTAACCTTGTTATTAGGGTTAGGGCCCAAAGGTCTTTCACAGGCATTTCCCGACGGATTGGCGCCGTATTCCGCCCGGATTTGCGCTTCAATACGGCGCCAATCGTGGGAAATTTTACGGTAATCCACTGTTTATAGAGAACAGTGGAATCGTCGTCCCCCCCGGCAAATCCGCGCGGGGGGGGGGAAAAAGTCATGCACTTTTTACGGCGCGTACGCCCCGTAAAAATGCATTGTCTATGGGGGGGGGACGGCGCCCCCGCCGCGTTTTCCCCGGCCCCCCCCCCGCCCCGCCCCGTTTTTCACGGGGATTTGTGCGCTCAATACGGCCACAAATCCGCGTGTAACCCGTGTGAACAGGCCTCTCACATACCTTGTAATATTATGTGATATGACCCTTTAAACTTTTCCTTGTAATATTATGTGATATGACCCAAAACAAAATTTACCTTGAAAATATTATGTGATATGCCCCTAAACATCACTTGTAAATTATGTGATACAAAAACATATACACTTGTAATATTTGTGATATGCACCTAAACAACCCTTTGTAATATTATGTGAATGCCCCAAAAACTTTAACTTGTAATATTATGTGTATGCACCTAAACATAACTTGTATATTTTGTGAATCACCAAACACAATAACTTGAAATTTATGTGATTGCAAAACACATATACATTGAAATATTAGTGATATGTCCTAACAACACACTTGTAATATTATGTTTTTTTATGTCCTAACACACCACTTTTAATTAGTATAGCCCCCAAACAATTTAACTTGGATATGCATGTGCTCAATGGGATTGGTTATGCGGGAAGCGTTATTGTATATTGTAATGCACATTTTTAGGGCTTAAAAATGTGTCTTGCCCGGGGTTTAAATGCAGGGTTTTTTTTGGGGTGTACGACAGTCTTTTACATGAGAATATGTCGTCAAAAGTGTTTTGGTAAAATAGACCAAAAAAACGCGTTTGGTATTGGGAAAGTTGGCTTAAGTGTTGAGATAAAACAAATGAAAATAAAATTTTGTGGTGTTGGAGCAAAAGAAGAAGAGTGTGATGAGTTGTAGGGGGGAATGATAAACCCATTAGTGACTAAAAGGAATGTAAAGGGTGAAAAAATAGGGATCCCTTTTGAGGCCGGTTCATTTTATTTTTTATGGTAACCGGGTACAACATTATATACTAGCTAAAGGCCATGGTAATAGCGAAAAGACATAAAGGGGGAATGTATGAAAAAGGTTGGTAAGGCTTTTTTTATTGGCAACGCAAACCATTGGACCCCATAGCAACCAGCTTTATAGAACCAATAAAAAGCTTAAAGCAACCAACCGGGCCCCATGCCCCAAATCACGCTATAAAAAACCAATGGAGCCATGAAACAATCAGAGTCCCCTTTATTTTTCCTGCCTACATGAATAAAAAGTGGCTCAGATGGTGTTGAGTCAGAGGGTGTGTGAGCTCAGATTGGCTGTGTGGTGTTTTGGTTGTTGAGCTCAGTTGGTTGAATGAGAAAAAAAGTCTTGACCTAGAAGTTTTAATACTAGGGCCCCTAAGTGAAGGGGGGATGAAATTAAACAAATCATGATAATGGCGACAGCAAAGAAAGGGTGCAATGTTTTTTTTAAAAGGGCAGTTCCCGCCCCACTTGTGATTAAAGGACTTATTGTGATGTTGCTTAAATTATGTAGAGGGGAGGGTGGGGTTTTTTTTAGGGGGGAAAAGTGACGTCGGTGTGTGATTCGAAGGTTAGGCTTATGAATCACAGTGAGGGTGTGGAAAAAAACACGTTGCGCCAATCAAATTAATGAAAATTCGATGGCAAAAAGAAAGGATTGGATGTCTTTTAGGGGCAGTGACGGTCTATCAACTTTTGAATGGTTGAATGTATAACACTGGGATGAAGCTCACAAAAGACATTTGGATCATAGAAAAATTATGGGCCCCCCTGAGGGGGAAAAATTACGAAAATTTAAAACCAAGCTCTCTAACCATGGAAAAACCCTGTAAATGCCCAACGATACATGCGACCCATTAAGATTAGGGTTTGTCCCCATGCAGGGTTTTACTGGTTTTTCGAGGTTTTCGGTTTTGAAAACATCTGCAAAGGGAGAAAACTTTAACATGGGCCCCCATGGAAAACCCGCCAGCAGTCCCCCAGCACCGGTTTTTCCGCCCCCCGGCGGTTTTTCGAGCGCCCCCGGTCCGAAAAAAAAAAAAGAAATTGTTCATTCTTTTTCCCCACCCCGGTTTTCGGCGGAATAAAGAACATGTAATGGGGGAGGGCTTTTCTCCGTAAATTTCGGGAAAAAGCCCCCCCCCTGCCGCCGGGGGTGCACGGCAGAAAAGGACAAAAAAGGTTGGGTAAACCCCCCGGTATTTGCCTGTGCCCTGAGGATGGGCCTTGATTATTTTTATTATTATTTTTTTTAAACGCCATTGATTTCCGGGCGCTGTACATTGGGGGTTACATACACAAATAAGTCAAACAAGTTTTTTAGTGTAATTAATGAATGACAAATTTGGAGACGGGGAGAGAGGACCCCCACCCCCGAGGGCTTAAAACTACAAGGGGGGGGAAAAGAAGAAGGTGAGGGGCGAAAGTTGTGGCGGTTGAGTGCACAGGGTTATTGTGGTTATAGGAAAACCTGAAGAAATGGGTTTTGGTTGCTTTGAAGTGGTGAAAGTGGAGGAGAGTTGTGTGTTGGGGGGAGGGTTCCCAGAGTGGGGTGAAGCAGGGGAAGTTTGGGGAGGTTGTGTGAGGAGTGATAAGGGGAGAGCAGAGGAGAAGGTTCCCGTGAGGAGCGGGATTGGTGAGGGGAGATATTTGGAAAATTGGGGAGGGTATGGAGGGGGAGGTTATGGAGAGCCTTTTAGGCATAGTTAGCAATTGAAAAGGACGTGGGCAAGGGGAACGTGAAAGAATTGAAGAGGGGAGGGAGAGGGAGTAGCGGGGAGAAAGGTGGATAAGACGGGCGGCAGAGGGGAGAATTGTTTAAGGGGGGGAAGGGTAGATGGGGGCCACGAAAGGATGTTGCGTAGCTAGGCGGGAGATGACGGGCATGGCCCCGCATTTTTGTGTTCATAGTTGGGGGAAATGAGCGGATGCGGAGATGTTTTTTCAGGTGGAGGGGGCGGAAGGTAGGTTTTGGGTTGTTTGGGTTTTAAAGATGAGTGGAGTCGAGGGTTACCCCCAAAGGGAGGGGCTTGCGGAACAGGGGAGGTGTGAGCCGTTTGACTGAGATAGGGATCAGGGGCAAGGGTTTGGTTGGATTTGGGGAAAGATGATGAGTTCTGTTTTTCCCCAATTAGTTTTAGGAGAGTGAGGGAAGAAGGGGAAAAGGCAGAAGGCAGTCAGGGATCTGGGGGGTAGAGAGGTACTCTGGGCCTGAGATGTGAGTTGGGGGTTTTCAGCATTCAGGGATAATGAAAGCCGTGTGGGTATGGCTGCCCCGACCAAGAGTGTAAAGAGAGAAAAGGAGTGGGCCCCGGGCTGACCCTGGGGGACCCGACAGAGAGAGGCCCGGGGGGAGGAGGGGGTGGAGAATGGAGACGCTGAAAGTCCCATCGTGAGGTGGAGGAGACCAGGAAAGGGCCAAAAACCGTGATGCGGGGAGGGGGATTTGTAGCGGGGGAAAAATGTATAAAAGCGCTCTTTAAATCTCTAACATTGGCCCCGAAAATCTTGATTGCAAGGCCTGTAAGTCATTATTTTAAAAGGGGTTTTGCCCCGATCTAAAATTGACGTGGGATCCTCCCAAATGGGTATTTAATCACTTTTCTAAAAATTTTGTATTACAAAAAATGAAGCCCTTTAGAGTACAGCTGAAATTACTTCCCCCAGTTACTGCAGTTACATTAGCCGACCAGGGTGATCTGTCGGGTTGCGCTGTATGCACTTGTTATCTGTGACGGGGACATGAAGGAGCTTGAGGGATGGGGAGAATAGTGCTGTATGAGCCTGTCTGTGTATGAGAATCCACTGGTTGTTAATATAATTTTTGAGAAAACATTGCGGACCTCCCTGTTCCCTCGCTCTCTGCTCGCCCCCTCCCTCCCCCCCGCACCCGTTTGCCCCTGCATGGGGTTTATCTTCTCTTGAGCAGTAAGAGGTAAGGAACTATTTCTTGGAAAAACCCCTTTAAGTCAGGGCCCTTTAGTGTGAAAACTGTTTTGCGTGATGTTTTGTTGCCCATAGAACCCTTCGATTTTATAGCAAACGATTAGAGCCCATAAAAACCCCAGAATCAAAGAAACCCCAATCAGGCTTTTAGCAACCGATTTTGCCCCCAGAAAAGAGGCTATAGAAACCAAATTTGGGCCCCATAAAAAACAGAGCTTGAAAACCCTTGAGGCTCATGCAACCCGGTTAAGCAACTGATTGCGCCTAGCAACCAGAGCCCAAGCCAAAAGACCCTAAACAACCAATAGAGTCGAGAACGGTCAGTTGTCAGTTTCTGTATTGTCTGGAAAAATGAAAACGAAGTTTATTGGTTTTCTAGGGGTTTGATCGGTTTTTATGGGTGGTATGTTGTATGAGCTCTGATTGGTTGTATGAGCTCCAATTGGGTTCTTGGGCTCCGATTTTTAATGGGGTCCGTTGGTTTATGGGCTCTGATTGGTTGTATGGCTTGATTTGGTTGCCCTGGCTCGTGGTTGCTTTGGGCAAAAGGACAGCTTACCCCTAGACAGTTTTCATAATAAGGCCCCAAAGCCCATTTCCCCAAAAACCATGAAAAAGCCCCTTTTGGGGTTTAAAATTTGACAGGGCGTGGCTCAGCCCCCGGGGTCCTCAGTGGTCGGTATCCAAAACCTCCCAAAAACCAGGCCATTGTCCCCCTATTGTGTGATTTATCAAAAGGCCAAAACAAATACGGAGTTTCTTAGCCATTTGTGTGTGAACAGATTTTTCTATTGTGGAAAGACGCTCGTCACACATTCCTCGCCGCCGTGTCCCAAAACACTCTTCCTCATCTCCCCTTTGGCATCAAAGAGCTCAAGCTAAATTAGAGAAACAGAAGTTTGACTTTCCAAATTAAATTCCTTGCGAGCAGCGGGCCTGAGGCGGCCATAAACTTTTGTTTACAGGTTGAATGGTCACAGCGAGCCCAGCAGAGGGATAAGATTACACAATGCGGGATGATTCCGGGGATTAGGCGCCTCTCCTCGCAGCATCACATGGTTTGCATTTGGTTATATTTTGGGTTTACCCACAGTATTAGAAATATCAGCACATGTGGGACGCAATCTCCTCATCTCATCATCTGGGTTGTTTTAGAGCCGGTGAAGCACAATAATAATTGGCCAAGGCGTGGGCGGGTCGTGAAGCTTTTGGTGCCAAAACATCCTGAGATTTGTCCCGAACTGGGTTCCAAGGGATAACATGTAGGAGTTTGGCTGCAAGGGGGCACTAACTTATACAAACATTTGTTATATGGAGAAACACAGGTTATAAGTCAAACAGACCCTATAATGTAAGAATAGTGGGGGCAATATAAGATGGGGTAATTGATCAGGGGACCCACTTCATTAGTATCAAGCACACAAACGGTCATGATTGGGCTTGTTGATTGTAGGGTTAAATCAGACCTGCAAAACGTGGCAGGACGTGGAGGCCAAAACTACCTGGAAGACCCCCCGGTTCCACCTGGAAGGCCACCAGACCAGCTGGGTTCACTCCCAGTCCTACCTGGAAGGCCATCAACCCACATGGGAACAGCCCAGTTCGACCTGGAAGTCCACCAGCCCCCATGGGAACAACACAGATTCGACCTGGAAGGCCACCAGCCCACATAGGAACAACACAGGTTCGACCTGGAAGGCCACCAGCCCACATAGGAACAACACCGGTTCGACCTGGAAGGCCACCAGCCCACATAGGAACAACACAGGTTCGACCTGGAAGGCCACCAGCCCACATAGGAACAACACACGTTCGACCTTGAAGGCCACCAGCCCACTTGGGAACAGCGCCAGTCCTACCTGGAAGGCCACCAGCCCACCTGGGAAGAGCCCTGTCCTACCTGGAAGGCCACCAGCCCAACTGGGAAGAGCCCCGGTCCTACCTGGAAGGCCACCAGCCCATCTGGCAAGAGCCCCGGTCCTACCTGGAAGGCCACCAGCCCATCTGGGAAGAGCCCCGGTCATACCTGGAAGGCCACCAGCCCATCTGGGAAGAGCCCCGGTCATACCTGGAAGGCCACCAGCCCATCTGGGAAGAGCCCCGTTCCTACCTGGAAGGCCGCCAGCCCACCTGGGAAGAGCCCCAGTGCTACCTGGAAGGCAACCAGACCACCAGGGAACACCCCAGGTTCAACATGGAAGGCCGCCAGTCCACCTGAGAACAGTCCCAGTTCGACCTGGAAGGCCACTTCCCCTGGGGCAGCTCCTTTTACCTGGAGACACAGCCCACTGGGAAAGCCCGGTCGATGAAGGCCTCCAGACCACCTGGGATCTGCCCCGGTCCTACCTGGAAGGCCACCAGCCCACCTGTTAACAACTCTGTTTCCACCAGGAAGGCGACCAAACCACCCAGGAACACTCCAGGATCAACCTGGAAGACCACCGGACCAACTGTAAACACCCAAGACCGCCTAAGAACAACCTCAAATCACTCCAGAACTGCTGAGGAATGCTTATTTTGGGGCAGGGTTTGCATAAGCCCGCTCTCTTTGCGGTCTGGTTTTGCGTGCTGCTAGAAATCCATTGGGGGCCCATATGTTGTGCAAGCTCAGGTTATAGAGTGAAGACCTAGATATAGGTCTGCATAGGAGCCGTTTACACAAAACGGCAGGAATTTTTCTACTACAGGTTCCTTCTTTCAGAGTTGCTTCATTGCAGCAATAAAATGGCTGCAAAATTTGGCAGGAGGTGGGGGCTGAAGCCGTCCTGAAACACTTGGAAACACCCAGGACCACCTGAGAATGCACCTGGATCGCCCAGGAATGCCACACACCAGCCTGAGAATGTCCATTTTGGGACAGGTCTGCATGAGCCCTATCCATTTGCGGTGCGATTTGTGGGCTACTAGAAATCCATTGGCGGCCCATATGTTATGCATTCCTGGATCACACAGTAGAGACATAGATATAGGTCTGCATAGGAGCAGCATACACAAAACGGCAGGAGATTTTCTTTAACTCAGGGTCTGTTTGTTGGTTTGCAAAATTGCTTTAAAAAAATACAATGGTTGCAAAAGTGTTCACACCCATAAACAGTTATTTCAAGAAAACCCATTAGTGATTGTACTAGGACTTTATTGCAGCCGGCGTGTTGTCTGGCCGCCTTGACTGTCACAAAACACCTCCCACTAATATAAGAATTATTTGCAATTGTAATATTTCTGCAGAGAGAAAGTTTTTTAATTCCCATAAATCATTAATGTCCCTAATGCTGTGGAGAACCGATAGCGCGTGTTACGGAAAAGTTACAGCAGATCTGTCAAGCTGCACAGGAGGCAACTTGTTGGCTTTGTTTAAAAATGTCCAATTTAGGGAAGTGCACAATAAGAGAGTGCGAGGTGCCAAAATCCCCTGCAATGCGGCAAGCGAGTGTTCAGACAAGGACACGATGACAACACACCGGGAAGGACTAAACCGAGTGAGAACATTCTACAGGAGTCCTGCACTTACTGATGGTTTCAATTAAAGATATATTTAAAACATCTATGTAGGATGCGGAATTTTAATGTAACCTGGCTTTCCTGGATATTCTGAACTTTGTAATACTACCTCGTATGGACAGGAATAAAACTATAATGCTGACCAGTATAGAATATAACTACTATAATATTGCCCCCCTATGTACAAGAATATAACGACTATAATACTGCTCCTATGTACAAGAATATATCTACTATAATACTGCTCCTATGTACAAGAATATAACTACTATAATACTGCTTCCTATGTACAAGAATATAACTACTATAATATTGCCCCCCTATGTACAAGAATATAACGACTATAATACTGCTCCTAAGTACTAGAATATATCGACTATAATACTGCTCCTATGTAGAAGAATATAACTACTATTAATATTGCCCCCCTATGTACAGAATATAACTACTATAATATTGCCCCCTATGTACAAGAATATAAATACTTAATACTGCCCCCTATGTACAAGAATATAACGACTATAATACTGCTCCTATGTACAAGAATATAACTACTATAATACTGCTCCTATGTACAAGAATATAACTAATATAATACTGCCTCCTATGTACAAGAATATAACTACTATAATATTGCCCCCCTATGTACAAGAATATAACGACTATAATACTGCTCCTATGTACAAGAATATATCGACTATAATACTGCTCCTATGTACAAGAATATAACTACTATAATATTGCCCCCCTATGTACAAGAATATAACTACTATAATATTGCCCCCTATGTACAAGAATATAACTACTATAATACTGCCCCTATATACAAGAATATAACTACTATAATACTGCCCCTATATACAAGAATATAACTACTATAATACTGCCCCTATGTACAAGAATATAACTACTATAATACTGCCCTCTATGTACAAGAATATAACTACTATAATACTGCCCCGATGTGAAAGAATATAACTACTATAATACTGCCTCTATATACAAGAATATAACTACTATACTACTGTCCCCTATAACTAATATAATATTGTCTCTATATACAAAAAAATAACTACTATAATACTGCCCCTATGCACAAGAATATAACTACTATAATGCTGCCCCCTATGTACAAGAATATAGCTACTATAATACTGCCCCCTATGTACAAGAATATAACTACTACTATAATGCTGCTCTCTATTAACAAGAATATAACTACTACTATAATGCTGCTCCTCTGTACAAGAATATAACTACTATAATACTGCCTCCTATGTACAAGAATATAACTACTATAATACTGTCTCCTATGTACAGGAATATAACTACTATAATACTGCCTCCTATGTACAAGAATATAACTACTATAATACTGCCTCCTATGTACAAGAATATAACTACTATAATACTGCCTCCTATGTACAAGAATATAACTACTATAATACTGCCTCCTATGTACAAGAATATAACTACTACAATACTGCCTCTATGTACAAGAATATAACTACTATAATACTGTCCCTATGTACAAGAATATAATTACTATAATACTGCCCCTATGTACAAGAATATAACTACTATAATACTGTCCCCCATGTACAAGAATATAAATACTATAATACTGCCCCCTATGTACAAGAATATAACTACTATAATACTGTCCCTATGTACAAGAATATAAATACTATAATACTGCCCCTATGTACAAGAATATAACTACTATAATACTGTCCCTATGTACAAGAATATAAATACTATAATACTGCCCACATGTACAAGAATATAAATACTATAATATTGCCCGTATTAAAAGAAA
>JAODAL010073424.1:0-14740 GCA_025379985.1 Phyllomedusa bahiana | reverse complement strand
ATATTTTTTCCCTGTGTCATTTCTCATTTTTACACATAACTTTATTTAGGCGTCTATGGTATGATTCTTTCCCCTGTGTGGATTGGATGGTTTTTACTGATATCTAGTAAAAATTTTCTGTAATGCTCCTTAAAAAATATATTTACTTAGAAAATTGGTGACATGCGCAATCATGTTTAACCTGATTTTAAAAATAAGCTCACAAAGAACTTGCCCCCTTGACAAAAAAAAGATTGTACTATTGTGTGACCCCCATTTTTGACGGGCACCCCCATTTTTTTTCCCTAGGTTTTTTATTTTTCATTGGATTTTTGTCTTTTTTGTTTTTTACTTCCTTTACTGTGAAACAAAGTGGAATATTTTAATGTACATATTAGACTATCACCTTCTTCTTGAGCTCAGAAGTTTACAGTTTTTACCTAAAAAATAAATAATTTGTTTAAAAAATATTTTAAAAAAAAACCAGATTTCACTAAAGAGACCTAATAGAATTTGTGAACGGAGGAGTGGATCCGTGGGCCAAGAAAGCGATGATGCTAAGCCACCCAGGGAAGGAGTTAAGTGCCCCGGTTTTACCAGGCCCGCGCAAAGCGGGTGGTTTGCTCGGGTGGGGCTCCCAGTCGTTCCCCCTGACGTGACTTGCTTGCGTGGCGGCCGGGGTACGCGGGGGTGCAAAATCGTATCCGGGGGCGTAGTCGGGGAAGGGAAGGTAGGGCAGGCGGCCAGGGTTTCGTGGTCAGGGCAGGCAGCGGTGGGGGGCGGCGGAAAAAAGGCAAGGTCAGGAAACGAAAGAGGCGGATGGTCCCGGGAAAAATCAAGACTGAACTCAACACACTCTAAAGCCCCAAAAACACCCAACGATGGCAGCGAGTGCGGGGGGAAAGTTACCATATATAGGACCAGCGGCAAAAAAATTACCCAATTAAAGGCGCGCTGGCCCTTTAAATCCTGACCACCCTTTGCGGCGGCCTTAAAGCAGGGATTATGTGCCGGGGGCTGTCAGAGTGGGACGGAGGGGGATGGTAAGTAGGGGTTTTTCCACCCCTGGGGCGAAGGCCACGGTGCGGGGCCGCAGCACCCGTGCCGGCCCCGTGCGCCCGGGGGACGGCCGCGGTGAGCTGCGTCCCCGTGAAGCCCCCCCCCCTTGTTTCCCCCCTTCTTCCTTTTGAAATTTAGGGGGAGATCAGGGGCAAATTGGTCTCAGGTTCATAAACGCTCCTGGGGGCCAAAAAACCCTTCCGCGATAAGATAGAACGCTTCCCCCCTCATGTCCTCTCCGCCGACCTCCTTGCCTCAAAGATGTTATCAGTGCTAGAAAAGGAAGGTGGAAAAAGGTTGCGGGAGAAGCGGTTCGCACCCCCGGTTTGAGGGGGACACGGAAACGGTTCGGGTTAAAGTAGGTCGGGGGCAGGGAGCTTATAGGAGCGGGGTTCAATGCTGGGCACCACAAAAGGCCCAGGTATTTGGGCCCAACTTGAAATGGGCACCTTAAAAGGAGTACTTAGCAGATAACAAAACCCTATGCCGGGTTCAAATAGGGGGGGGGCCCCTTTTCCTGTCAGCCTGCGCTTGGTGGGGCAGAAGCTGTAGAGGGCCTGTCGTGTGGCCCCAGGAGCCTTGATGTCCCTTACTTGGGTCCCGGCGGGCAGAGAGAGGTAGCTGGGGGAAAGAGGGGGCAGGGTTTTAACCAAAGACAAAAAAAAGGGAGGGCCCAGCGGTTTAGACTTAAAGAGTTATAAAAAAAACTCTGCCCAGGGGGAAAAGATCAGCCCAGTTATCCTGACGGCGGACACAAAGTCCGCAATTTGGTGCCCAACACCTGGTTAACCCTTCTACCTGCCCGTTGTTTGAGGGGGGTATGCGTGAAAAATCTAATGAATCTGCAAACTGACAGCAAGGGACCCCAAAATTTAGCGACAAATGGTCCTCTGTCGGAGAAAATGCAACGGGAGACCGTGAAAGCGGAAAATAGTTGGAAAAATGTTGGGCCAGCGGGGGGGCAGGGGGTTTAACCCAGGCAGTGGGATAAAGTGACCATTTTCGAGAAGCGATCGGTCACCCCCCGTTGACCGTTTTTCCCCCAGATGAAGGTGGAAGATCTGTGACAAAGCCGGGCGACATGGGTCGGGGTTTTCCGGCACGGAAGAGGCTGAAGAAGGCCCGCGGGTTGAGGCGAGGAACTTTTTGGGACAGGAGGGAGGCCGCAAAAGCCCCTGACGTCTTGAGCAAGAGTGGGCCACAGTAGTAGCGGGGGCCGTGAAGGATTAGGATTCTGGATGCCCAGCTTTTCGGGAAAAATGCCCCCAAATCAGGTTCAAAGCCGCAAACCGGGCGCACTCGTTTCCAGGGGGCACCGTTGAAGACCCACGGGGGGGCGCCGTGACGAGGCTTTTCAGGGGGACAATGTGTGTGGGGAGGTCGAGACCCCCCGTATCAGAGGCGCGAGAAAGGGCGTCAGCTTTGCGGTTTTTCCCCCGGTGGCCCAAAGTGTAGCGGAAATCAAAAAAGGGCGAAGAAAAGGGACCCTTTGCTGCCGGGGGTTAGGCGTTGAGCCCATGAAGTATAGGGGATTTTTATGGTCGGTTTAAAATATCAATGGGTGCGAGCCCCCCCCGCAGGTGACGCCACTCTTTTAGGGCCGCTTTTGGCCCGTATTCGCGATCCCTATGGTTTTAATTTTCTCGGCCGGGAGAAAGTTTTGGAGAAAAATCCGCCGTATGCGTTTTCCCGAGGAGGACCTCTGAAGGACAGCCGGACCCCACGGGAGCTTTCCCCTTCCAGAATGAGGGGCGGTTGGGTCCCCGGGGGAGACAGAACCCGGGGCAGAAAAACGCGGATTTGAGCGGCTGAAGGCTTTTGAGCTTCCGGGGGCCAGGATTGGGATTGGCGGGTTTTTCTTGGTTAGAGCCCCCAGAGGGCACAAGCGTAGAGAAATGTGGGATAAAATTTTCTATAAAAATTGGGAAATCCTAGGATACGTTGAATGGCCCTAAGGCCCACCGGTTTTGGCCTCTGAAACATTGCGGAGAGTTTTGATGGATCCTCCGGAGGCCTTTTCAGAGACGATGTCCCCAAAAAGGGGGGGTGGTACGTTCAAAAAGACACTTCTCTGGTTTGGCAAAAATGTGGGTCGGAGTCGCCCGGGACCGGCGAAAGTGGTGGCGTGAGTTACGAGATCCGAGAAAAGATTAGGGTATGTCCAAGTAGAAATAACACAGCTGTAGAGTAGGTCCCGGAAGATCTCATTTACGAAGCTTTGGAAATTCAGCAGGGGCGTTGCAGAGGGCGAAAGCATAACCCGATACTCGAAGTGGCCATCCCCCGTTTAAAAGCTGTTTTCCCCTGTCGTTTTCTAATCGGATTCAAATTTTAAGCACCCCGAAGATCCGCTTTTGGAGGGAAAATTTCGCCCAGCAGGCGGTCGAAGAGTTCCGATTCAAGGGCAGAGGGTAGCGATTCTTTATTGATTTTATTTGCCCCCATAGTGATGCAGGGCCTGAGGACCCACTTTTTTCTCACGAAAAAGAAGGGGGTCCCGCGGAACGAGGACTTCGGATAAACCCCTTTTCGGGGGTTCTCCCTTTATGTATTCAGACATCGCCCTTGTCTCCGGCGGAGATGGATAAACCCCGGGCCCCTTGGGGGGAGTACGCCAGGTTGCAGGTCAATGGGCCAGTCTGTACTGTAAGGAGGGTGGATCCGCTGGGGCCCAAAGCAAGCGAGATAGCCCAAGCCCGCCAGGGACGGAGTCTAAAAAGCCCCCCGGGTTTTCACCGAGCCCCCCCGCAAAACGGGGATGGTCTTGTGCGGCGTGAGGTACCAGGTGTTACCCCTGAGTGACTTGTTTCGATGGCGGCGGGGTAAGGTGGTGCAAAATCGTAATCCGGAGGGTAGTCGGGGGCAGGAGAAGGTCATGGCAGGCGGGAGAGGTTCGTGGTTTGAGGGAGGGGAGACGGGCGGGCAGGCGGCAAACAGGCAAGGTCAGGAACGTAAACAGGCGGACTGGTAACGGGAAAACAAGACTGAACTCAACCACTCTAAACGCTCCAAAAAAACCCACCAAAAAGATGGCCCGCGGTGCTGGGAAAGTCTACCCTATATAGGCAGGGCGACATTTTCCCAATTAAAGGCGCGTGGCCCCTTTAAATCCTGACCGCCCTCGCGCGCGCGCTTAAGCAGGGGATTATGGGCGGCGGCTGTCAGAGATGGGGAAGGAGGGGGACTGGTAAGTCGGGGTTTTCCCGCCTAGGGAGAAGGACCCCGGCGGGGCAGCCGCACACCCCGGCCGGACCCCGGGGACCGGGGGACGGCCGCGGCAGCTGCGGGCCCCGCGCCGTGACAATTTGTTGGTGGGGGACAGTTTATTTATAAACCCCCCAAAAAATACTGCACATTCAAATGGGATAAAAACGGCAAAAAATTTATATATCAAACAAAAAGAAAGACAAGGAGGACTGATTCCCATAAAAAAAATATATTATCAATCTTTGTTTAAATCACAGTTTTCAAAAAATGAAAAAAATTTAAATGTTTAGACAAAAAAAAACATGTTGTATCAAATTCTCAGTAGAGGAGATTAACAAACATAATATTTGTATAAAGTGCAAATGCCTAGTAAATAAATGCCATCAACCCCCAATAGCAATATTAAATAAACATTTGATGTAATGCCACTCATAATAAAAAGCCACCCCGGCATTTCCATAAAAGGGGTTTCCACGGTGGTTTTTGGTGCGTTTTTTTGGATGCGTTTTTTGTGCAACAATGTATATCATTAATTGCTGTGCCTTCCTGCACAAAAAACGCATCCAAAAAAACGCATCAAAAATGCACCGTGTGAAAGCACCCTAACCCCCAAGCACGTTTCATGGTTGGTTCTCAAGGGGATACCTGGGCGAGCTACTGATTATGGTGGCATTACATCTGACGCTTATTTAATACATGCTATTGAGGTTGATGCAAACTATTTAATATGGCATTTGCACTTTATGTAATATTATGATTGTTACTATCTCCTTTACTGATGAGTTTGATACATAGGCTATTTTTTGCCTAAATCATTTGCAGTCGTCCTTTTTTATCATATTTTGTAAATTGTGATTTAATAAAGATTGATGTATATATTTTTTTTATGGGAATCAAACCTCCTTGTCTTTCTTTTTTTGGTTTCATAATACCAAATATGCTGCTTCAATTCATCATAAACCCAAACAGTTTTATATGCCTAATAAATCGAAGGTTTTGTTTTATCCAAATCTGGATCTGTTTGGGTTCATTTGGTTTTTTTTTTGCTTGGTTATGTATTATCAGATTTAAAGTTGCCATAAAAACCCTTTGCAAAGTGTAAATCCAATCCAAAACACACTGTGTGGTTTAATTAAAATGGAATTAATTTTCAGCAATTTAATATCATCAAAAGAATTTGCAGCAAGCTAATAACCCGGGCCAAAACATGGTCCAAATTTTTACTTTAAATCTTTTAAATTGGGGCCCCAATTTAATTTGTAATCATGGAAAAAAGTTTTTTTTCAAAGTAGTATAATTTTAAAGGGGGAGTTATTATATTAATAAGGGCTCAAAAAAATTAAAGTTGGTATTTGGGACTTTTTTATTTAAAGAAAAATTTTCCCAGAAACCTTTTTCCCAAAATTTTCCCCTCGTTTTGTTAAATCTCCTAAATTGTCTTTCTTCCAAAACCCCCCGAACAAAAAGCAAAAACCAAAAGTTATTTTCCCAGAGTCTATTTAATGGAGGAGTTTTAACACCCGGGCCACCCCCCTTAAAAAGCTCTAAACGGGTTAAAGTTTGTCGTAAAGAAAGATAAAAAATTCTCCGTGCTGCGGGTTTAAGGGAACCCCGGGGGGGACTCACTATCTGGGCCCAAGCTGCTAAAATTGGGGTTGTTGGAAAGAAAAGAAAAACCTTTCTGTAAACAAGCGGTTTAAAAAGGAACTTGTTTAAACTTGAAATGAAGCAACATTTAAACAAATATTTTTGAAAAAATTCTTTTTTTAAAATTTTGGGAAGGGGGAAATTTTTTTAAAGCAAAATAAATGTGAGGGGAAATTAGCCCTTAAACTAAAGTCAAAAGCTCTATCAGATCTTTGGGGACCCCAAGGAGGAAAAAGAATACAACAGAAGGTTTTGGGGAAATTTGCAAAACCTGGGGGAAAGAACGGCAAATAAAAAAGTTTAATGTGGTTTAAATTTTTAAGGTAATGCATTCAGGCTGAGGAAAAAAATTGGTGTATTTATGTACAAAATGCAGGATAGTGCAAAAAAACTACTACTAAAAAAGAACGGATTTTGGGGGAAACAGTAGTCTTAAAGTATTTGACCCAATGCTGGGTTTATTTATTTGGACATGGTAAAAAAAATCATGGGTTGAAGTTAGAGAGGGGGCGAATTTTCAAAATTGTTTCCGGTCACTTCGAAAATTTTTTCCGACAAAATTCGTTTCAGTCCGAATTATTTTGGGCATGAATCACTTTTAAAAAAACAGCTTTTCCCAGGCTGCACAGACCCTCAGGGTGTGTAGAACGTTGTGCCTTTGCTTAAAATATGCGAGGGACCCTTGGTTTGGTCTTCATAAAATGTTGTTTTTTAGTATGCCCACGCACTTGACTGCAGCCGCTCTTGGGAATCGCTTCACTATAAAATTCCGGGGCACTTAGGAGGGAAAAAAATTTGCCAAAAAACTAAAAGCGGGAATGTAGCCTGAAAAAAGTCATGCCAGAAAAACCTGGAAAAAAAAAAGCTGAGAGTCAGGTGGCACATTAGGGACAGAGTGTGGAGGTGACGGCGGCACCCCAACAGAAAGCTGAGGTCAGAAGTGGGAAAATTTATTTGGGGTGGCAAAACGGAGGGGGGCCCAACAGAGTGGCCCCAATGATAAAGAGCGGGGGTCACGGCGGCAGAAAGCATGGGTCAGGCAGGGGGAACAATGAATTTGGGGGGGCCCAAAACGTAGAAGGCCACAGAGTGGCACAATGGACACAGTGTGGGGGGCACGGTAGCAGCGCATGGGGGTCAGGCAATGGCCCAATCCCCCTTTTTTCGGGATTTTGGGCAAAAATGGGTAGGCCCACAGGTGGACAATGACAGAAAGTGGGGGGCACGGCACCCGATGAGGTTTCAGACGTGGCCCCAATGACACAGTGTGGGGTCACGGCAGCACCCAAACACCCCGCCCCCTTGAGGTCAAAACAGTCCCCCACAATGAAAATTCTGGAGGTGGCAAAAACGGGGATTTGGGTAAAAAAGAGGGGGCACAATGACAGAGAGTGGGGGGGCCCGGCCCAGCAGCACCCATAAAGGTCAGGTGGCCCCCAAGCCCAAAAAGTGTGGAGGTCAGGGGTAGCGGCAGATATGGTCAGGCAGTGGCACAAATCTCATTCGGGGAGGTGGAAAAAAAACTGAGTGGGCCCACAGAGTGGCAAAATTTTGGAACAGAGAGTGGGGGGGCGGCAGCACCCAAATGGGTAAAGACAGTGGACAATGAAAACCCAGTTGGGGTCAGGCCCCCGCCAGAAACCCGGGGCTTGAGGTCAGACAGTGGCACAATGACATTTTGGAGGTGGCAAAAACGGTGTAGGCACAGAGGGGCACAATGACAGAGGGGGAGGGCACAGGGCACCCGGCAGAATAAAGGTAGCAGTGGCAAAATGACACAGGTGGAGGTCCGGCAGCACCCAAACCCCGCAGCTTTGAGGTCGCAGTGGTACAATAAACATTCGGGAAAGGGGGAAAAACGGGAGGGGGCCCACAGAGTGGCAAAATTGTTGAGAGTGGAGGTCACGGTAGCGCAGCATGAGGTCAGACAGTGGAAAAATACATTCTGGAGGTGGCAAAAATTTGGAGTGGGCCCACAGGGGGGACAATGACAGCGAGGGGGGGGGCCCCGGGCAGCAAAAAGGCCTTTGAGGAAAGACAGTGGACAAGGGACACAGTGGGAGGTCACAGCAGAACCCAAAAAGCAGCAAAAATGGGGGTCAGCCAGTGGCACAATGCCTTTTCTGGAGTTGGCAAAAAAGGATTTTGGCCCACAGAGTGGCAAAAGGGGACAGAGATTTGAGGTGGGCGGCAGGGCAACACCCAGGGGTCAGAAAAGTGGCACAGTGCCCAAGTGTGGATTTTCCATGGCATAAAAAGGCAAAGCAGTCGCATGAGGTCTTTGAGGGCACAAGGGACAGATTTGTTGAGGGGGGTGGAAAAACCCCCAGTCCCTGGAAAAAAGATGGTGGTAGGCAAAATGGAAAAAACTGGCAGCAAAATGTTGGCATCAGGTGGGTGGGGGCTAGAATAGGGGCTAAAGGCAGGTATTTTTAAACCCAAAGGACTGACGCCTAAGGCATTGGGGTGGGGGAAATCCTGGCCGACCCCACGCCGATTCATCTTGAAAAAGGTAAAGTCGTTCCACTTTTTTCCCGTGGACAAGCGGGTTCCCCTTTTGGGGTAACGATGGCCCCGCCGAAATAAAAGGCCCTCCCTCTGATGCCCCCTTACGGGCCCGGGGCAGGAAGCTTCTCCACTGCAAACTCAAGAAAAGTTTCCCGGCCACACCCCCGTTTGGCTGCCCAGTAGTCCAGCAAATTTCAAAAACTGGGGGGGGCAAGAGTGTGTCCAAGTTGGCCCCCAAACCTTTTGTTCGGGGACTGCCCCAAAGGTCCTGCTGCTGCTGTGGCGGACTCCCCTCCTCTTGGCGGGTAAAGGGAAGTGTCATCAGTAAACTCCAGACTTGGGTTTGGGCCTGCTGAGGGGAGCTGGTACTGCTCCCCCCCCCAAATTTCCCCCCAGCAGCCGCGGCAGTGTATGTGGGGCCCCCGGGGGAAAACCCCCGGTCGGGCCCTGTCAGAGGAGGGACGATGCCACCCATAGCAGCCCCCCAAGGGATTTACGGGGGGTTTTCCCCCTTTTGTATTTAATTTTTGTCCCCCCTCTAAATTAGCTAAAAAAAGGGCCCCCCTTTTTTGGGGAACCCCGGAAAACGAGGGCCCAATGGGGTGGAGGGGCCAGAAGTCACCCCTCTGCCGGTGTGAATTGGGCTGTCTTACCCCGGAAAAATTCGGGCTGCTGGGGGCCATCTGCTAAAATTTGACCCCGGGTGATAAATTTTTGGGGTCATCTCCCTTTCGTTTTCCTCATCTCCATTACTCCCCCAGTTTGCTCCTATTTCCTCCTCCTTTTTTACCGGGGTGAAAATCCACTCATTTCACCAGACAATGCTTTGTTTCCAATTTTCCCCTCCCCCTCCTCCTTTTCAGCCCCCAGCGGATTCATGTGGCCGCGAGAGAAAGTCCCCACGTTTTCCAGTCCCCTGCCCAGACAGATTTTTCAGATCTTTTTCCGGGACATAAAGCAGGGGGAATGACGTTATTAATCCCGTGGGCCGGGCGACAAAAAATTTAAGGGGGGGCCCCTCCTCAAAAGGGCCCTCAACAAAGGGCCCAGGTGTCACGCATGAGCTCCCCAAGGGCTGGCATCAAAGTTACGCAGGGGATTTCTCCGTCCCCCTGGATAAAACAAAAAATCGTTAATGGCCCTTTTTCTGTTTTATACGGCGGACCAACATGTGCAGGCTGGAATTCCAACGGGTGGAAACATCGCATATCAGAGTGTGTTGGGGGAGGCCGTTCTGCCGCTGCAACTCGAGGGGGGTGTTCCTGGCTTTGTACGAATGGATAAAGTGCAGAACAGTTTTTATGGGGCCCTTTTCAGAATCTTCTGAAAATTTTGGAAGAAATTTTAGGGGAACCCTTTTCAAACCCAAAATTGAAAAACATGCGCCAGCCGGGGCATGGGGCCCTACCTCCCCGGTGCAGCGCGGACACCATGTTCCTTCCCCTTGTTCGTTTACCTGGTTCCCATTTGCAGTTGCGCGGAGAAAACCACACATCGTTTTTTTGCTGCAGGGGCGGGAGCGTTCCTCCCCTGTGTGACTTCGTTTGCCCAGGCAAGCCGGTGTAGAACTGCGGACAACCCCCTGTGCCCAAAAATGGGTATGGGGGAGCGTACTTGTGGGGGGCTGAGATGGTGGGCGTGGTGGGGGGAGGAGGGAGGCGGAAAAATTGGGGGCAAAGGGGCCACAGGGTTTTACAACGTGGAAGAGGAAAAGGGGGGTCTCCTGTCCCAAATTGTTGGTGGGGCCTGGGCAGGAAGCACATTCACCCAAATGGGGGCCCTAAGGAAAATGTACTGGCCCCGACCCTAGTTACAGCCCCCAGACGTCCCCGCTTTCCGTTTCACCTTGGAACAAACCCCATAAGTCAAGGGGCTGGCCCCTTTGTTTACATATTTTTGAAGGGTGGTTTCTGCCTTTTTGGAAAAGAAATTACGGCTTTGGGAAATCTCCTCTCGGGTCGGCCCAAACCATTAGTTCTCCCCCCCAAAGGTGCAGAGCCACCCTTTGGAAAGGGAGGGACTGAGTACATACAAATTGGACAGGAGCCCGGTCAGCTGCTGACCTTTTGGATGGTTTGGAAAGCTACTGTTGGGCTCTTTACAATCCGGGCCCCGCTGAACGCTGCTGGCGCCATGAGTAGCGAGGAGAAAGGGGCATCTGGACCGGGAGATGATGTCCAAAAAAAATTTTAGCTCCCTTCACAGAGGTGGGGGGAACCTTTGGGTGGCTGCAATTTTCATTGCATGCCACTGGGCCCCTGCTGTGCGCGGCGGCAGGGTGGCCACCCAAAAATCTGAGTCACGTTTTCCCCAGGCCCCCCGGATGGTGACGTGCATGTGGGTTTACGCAGGGCCGTGGTGCCAATGTTAAACTCCCTGGCCCCGCTTCACTTTCTGCCCAAGATTTAATTTTAAGATTTTTCGGCCCCCTCCCGGGGTTCTTAGCAAAAAAACTGCCCCACCGCCCCAGTAGCTGATTTTTTTTTTCCCCCAACGCTCCGCCCCTGGTGACTTAAAACCGCCGTTGCCCCGCTGAGCCCCCGTGCCGCTACTTTCTTGGACCCGCGAAGCGGTTTTTTAACCCCCTTTGGCCGCTTGGCTCCCGACCTCGAATGCTGTATCCTTTCTGTTTACGGCCACACAACCACTTCTGGCTGCCCCCGCTGCCCCGACGTGAAAACTTTAGGCCCCTTTTCCTGACGTTTATGAAAACCCCTTTCTTCACCCGGGTTCAAGTGGGTCGGCTACATCATCATCTTTTTTGTGTTTTTTATTGTCCATGCTGTCCCCCATACCGGTCTTTGGGATGCCCAGGGTGCCCCCCACAACAAAGACCTCCCATGCACTCTCAAAAACATACTTTGGGCCGGCCCCACTGCAAAAAGCAGGGGGTTATTGGCCCCCTTTTTCGCGCCAAGTAGCTGCTTATTCCCTTCAAATTGTTCACCTCGCTATATGTGGCACTGAGCCCAGACCACATAGTAGATCTCTGGCTGAGGGGGAAACCCGGGTGGGCAGAGGCGGGTTAAAGGGCGGTGAGGGCCCCTGACCCCCTCCCGGGGATGCCCAAATAAGGGGTTGTGTCTGACGTTCCCTGCTCTTGACTGGGGTTGTCAGAGGGCATCTGGGAGGAAGTTGGGGGGGTGACCCAGTCAACCCTTTAAGGGAACCCCTTGGGTTGGGTGGGAAAAAACACCCCGGCCGCTAGATGAAAGCGGCAAATTCTGGCCCCACCGAGTGAACCCCCGCTGCGACTCCCCTTGCTGTGCTGCGACCTGGGCCTGTTCCAGGAATGTTTGTGCCCCCTTTCCCCTGCAGGTGCAGAGCCGGGGACTTCTCTGTCTTTAAACTAATGTTTGTTTTAAAATGTTTCAGACACTGGGTTTTTTGATTTATATCTGTATATGAAAAATACACCCTGTATTTGACTCCCAAAAGAACCCCGTAACAGGCTTTGGGGAACTCTTGGATATAAATTGGCTCCCAAATTTACCCCCAAAAAATTTAATTTTTATGTGCCGTTTTAAAAAAATCTGTGTATTTTACTGAATGTAAAGGGGTTAATTAACCTTCGGATATGAATTTGCTTCCCGAATTTCTTCTTGGGGGTGAAAAAAAAAAGTTTCCCTTTTTTTTGAGGAAAAATGCGAAAAAATACTTAGTTAAAAATTTGGGTGTAAATTGCGCCCAAAAAATTGAGGCCCCCCCAAATACTGCTTTGTGCGTGTTTTAAAAATGCCCTGTATTTTACGCTACACAACAAAAAGTAAAATTTTTAAATTAAAACCCTTTTTTGTGAATTAGGGGTACAGGAAAAATTTTATATATTTTGGCGCTGAAAAAAACGGTTTCTTGGGGGTCACCCCAGCTTGAAAAAAAAAACGCTTAATTAACCTTGGATGTAAATTGCGCAAAAAAATTGAGCAGCCCAAAAATGAAGTGGTTTTTGTATTGTAAAAACGCTGTTTCTTTAAAAGAATAAACAGGAACTGGGTTTTGATCCCCTTGGATATTCAAAGTTTCTGGAGCAGATAGGATTTAAATTAAATGAAGGCAGTTTGGGCGACACTGGATTTCAGATCCAATTAAACCCCCCCAAAAAAAATTTAGGGAAAAAGAACGTTAAGAGAAACAGTCTCTGGACCAAAATGAGAACCCCCCCCAAAAAAGGGTGTATAAAAATGAGTTTTTTCGTATCAGTAACATAAACAGCCGGGCAGCACCTTTCCCCAAAACAGTACGTGAGAGCGGTTTGGTTCCCCGCGTCGGGGCCCGGCCTTTTATAATGCGGTGGGCGTACAGAAAACCCGCCGGGCTTGATTGGCTTATCTCTGCACCCTGTCATGCAGGGTACCCCTTCTTCTCCCCGAGTGCTTTTAACATGTTTTTTAAATTTGGGGAAAAGGGAAAAAAAAGTAAATGCAACTTTCGAACAAAGTGAAAAGGTTTTTAAGGCACAAATTTAAATATTCAAAGAGCTATGCAAACATCAAATGCTCTTACAATATTGTAAAAGGAAAGCAACAAAAAAAGAAAGTAAGGAATAATTAGTTGTCTTTGGGGGGGAACAGAAAAAGCACCCAGAACAGACCATAAAAGACAACAACATAGGTGACCGCGAAAAAAGGGAGGGCCAAAAAGGAAAAATCAAGGAGGAAAAATGCCCATAACAGGGGGGATGTAGGGTCTGGTTAATTTTGAGTGAATAATATTTAGAAGGGCACCAAGTTGTCCAAAGTTTATGCTTTTTTGAACCCCATATAAGGTGGGTCACTGGAAAAAAAACGCAAAATCAAAAGGAAATTATTAAAAATTTAAACGTTTTAAATTTTTTACCACAGTAGGGAAATTTTTGGGTCTTTCCAAAATTGCGCAATGGGAGTGCGAGGGCCAAAAAAAAAACATGTAAAACCGTAGGAATGGGGGAGGTATGTTTAGGGTAATCCAAAAGTTAGAAAAAGCAAGCTGAGGGGGTTTTTGTAAAGGAAGCCTTTCCCTTTAAATTTTTACTAAGAGTGGGAGTATTTCATCCAAAAAGTTTCCTAATTTTAGGGCGCCCCACCCGCTTTCCAAGGAATTTTACCCTTTTTGTCCACAGCCTTTTTTGCAGGTTTTTTGGAGGAGTATTACAAATTTTGGGCGATCCTGGTGGGGGGGAGATACCAGCGCAAGTGGATTTTGTGCATCAGTTCCTTATGGTTAGTGCATTTAGACAGTTTGGAGGGCATAACAACAGCTTGCATCCAACTGTCTAAGGGAATTGTACTAGATAGTTATTTTTCCCACTTGATCATAGTTGGGAGTTTGACCGGGGTTTGGCCGGAGGTGATTAAGTTCTAAGTTAAAGGAAGACCTTTAATGTATCCTCCTTTTTTGTGAATAAAATGGGAAAAATCTGATGGGACTGTAGAGACTTCTGGCCATTGTATCTTCCTCCCACAGTTCTTTGCGCCATGTGCTCGCAGCCATTTTATCAATGAAAAGCACACTTCGTTCACCCGAAGTACCCCAAACTTCGACTTCGTTCAGAACCGAAGTTTTCCTGAAATTCTAAACGAATTCCACTTGTTAGAATCAATTCGCCCATCTCTAGTTGAAGTAAAAAAACATGCATACATGCTCATAACAAATATAATTTTGCCTCAATGCAATTCAGTGGCGAGGCCACATGTGCAACAATGAATACAGGTTTGGATGCCACTGTATAAGAATATACAAATGGGACCTCACAAATGGTATTGTGGTGTGGCAAAAAACATATTAATGCACAAGCTTCCTGTTGGTAATGGAAGCCAGACTTCCACACTATTGTAAAGTAAGTGATAAATCATGAAATATAAGGTGTAAAAAAAGTAGGTTAAAAACACCAAATCCTGTTACCCAAGTATTTACCAAGTGTGACTAGAATATCAGACTCCATAAAGTTAGACTCTTAAATAAGGTGTCCACTAAGTAATGTTACAGTCCTATAGAAAATTGATAGAGGCTGTTAAATGGTATATTTGCTTATTATGAACCAAATGTGATGTAACCGTATCTCGTTAACTAAGAAATGCTATATCTAGCTATGCATTAAATGAAATTGTTGGCAATATAATTGACTGCTTGAAAAGTTTAATTAGTAAGTCTGAACCTGATGTAGTATACAAATGGCTAGCTGCCCTTTACTGAACATGTGGCACACCACTGCCATATATATGAGATCCTTATTCTGTTGAATAAAAAGATATTACAGTAAATATCTAAACATCATTGTTAAGTACTATGTTACTAAAGGGGTTTCTGGATGCAGCTGCTGGGCAAACAACTGACCTTGCTGGAGAAAGCTACGGTCAGCCAG
>JAODAL010073423.1:0-14740 GCA_025379985.1 Phyllomedusa bahiana | reverse complement strand
AGTCGACTCGCTTCCAAATTGGCAAGGATCTCAGTGTTCCCCACTTGCTCTTTAAAATCCATGATCCAGTTTTAAATGTGCAGTGTGCACCTCTCGCACCGCGTATGGCCCCCTCAAACGTTGGTCAAGGAGGGGCATACATTGCACGGGTTGTGCACATGATGGCATTGTCAAACAAAAAATCATGGGGATGTTACAAAAAGAAATACCAGATACGAAAAAAAAACATACAAACTGCCCTGTAAACTCCCTAATATAAGTCCCCACACTTATGAAAAACACAAGAATGAAGACAAACCCGGGCTCGCTCCCCCTCGCTTTTTTACTTAGCTTTTAAATCTTTTCCCAATGCTTTTTTTGCGGGGCTTGCAAAGCTCTTGCAGAAAACTAAGGCCCACCCCCCCAAAAAAAGGCAATTTAAGCTCTGCTGTTAGGAAAAACCACCCCCTTTAATAGCACCTGATTCAGCAAAGACAAGCAAGTTATCAGTTTTTAACATAGAACTACAATACACAAACTACTCTTTTTTACTATAAAGTAAAGATACACAAAATTTGAATTGCAAAGTATAAACGTAGCAATCTATCACAAAAAAAGTATACTAAAGTAAAAAAAAATTTTTATGAATTTTAAAAAGAACTCAATGGAGTTAAATTACATGAAGATTTATGGGAGGGGCGTTACCAGCTCGAACCAAATACGTGTACTTATTTATTTTTTTTTCTTTTTTGGGGGGACTGAATTTGTGAAGGGGAAAAAGGCGGTATATGTGTTTTTATTTTATTTTTTATGTTTGTGTTTTACTTTTTCACATTTTTTTCACTTTTTCACATTTTTTTCCCTTTTCTCCAAATGGGATTTGTATTAGTGATCTTCAGATCACATTTACAAGGGAGTTTATACAACATTCTGTATACTTTCTCCCTGGGAAAAGCAACATAATGGGCCCACAATGCATGGTGACATCACCAGACAGCCTGGATGCTTTAGTAAAGCATCCGGGCTGACAGGCAGGAGACCATCAGCGGCGCCGGGTGGCGCTTTCTGGGCCGGTTCCAGGCAGAAGGAGCTCACTCCTCCTGTCCGTACCTTCGCTATCACGATCATGATAGATCGCGATAGCGAAGGGTTAATCACCCATCATCCGTCGTGAGTGATGCGGAAAGATCCCAAGGGAAAAAGTACCGCTGGCCCATACTGCATCTTGCGGGCCCGCTTGTGGTTTAAATGTCAAAAAAGGGGGCAAAAGGGGCTTTACTATAAATTTTTTAAAGAAAAAAACCCCCTTACCTTTCCGTATCGTTCTCTTCATTGCCCTAACGCTATCTGTCCCTGTCCAGAGAACAATATAGCAAATATTATGTCATTATTACTATTTAATAAAATACAAGAGTAAATAGCAGTGCATAAATAAGTTAACTCCCTGCCATGAAAGAGCCTTATCTCTCGCAATCACAGCAAGAAAAGGAGACGATTTTATATGCACTTTTTCATTGCATTGGATTGCCAAAATAAAAAAAACAAATACTAATTCTAAAAATTCTAGAAATGTTGGTTTTAGCAAAGATACTCCTTTTTGATGGAGGTATTCTTAAAAAAAACAAGGGGCTTAGGGGGAAAAACCATTTTTATTTATTTTATTTTTTATTTTTTTTTTAATTTTTCCAATTCCTTTCCTTTTTTATCTTCTTTTTTTTAGTCCTACTAGAAGACATGAATATTCAACCCACTGATCATTGTTTAAATGCATTGCAGTACTTCTGTCTTGTAGTGTATTTTGCCTGTCAGCTGTAAAATTACAGGTAGCCTGTTATATCCTGCCCTTTCTATACATATCATACCTGACTGCCATAGCAACAGATTAACACCTCAGAATTTTGGGTGGCGACAAAAGAGCCCCCTAAACGACCCCCTATGTCCCTTTTCCGTGACACAATGGGATCGCTCTAGCTTTTTAAAGCCGGCCCATTGGCCTGTTTCATCACCAGACATGCATTATAACATGGGTTGTGAATAAAAATAAAAAACTAGGATTGTAATATTTTCTTCACCTTCCTTCCAAAATACAGATTTAAAACTGATCAAAAAGTCTTGTGTCCCAAAAAATGATACCAATAAAAACGTCAACTCATCCCGCAAAAAACAAGCCGCTACACAGCTCCATACACAGAAAAATAAAAAGTTATGGCTCTCAGACTGTGGCGATGCAAAAACTTGTTTTCCTTTTTGAATAAAAGTGTTTTTATTGTGTAAAAGCAGTAAAACATAAAAAAATACAAATTTGGTATCACTATAATCGTATCGACCTACTGAGTAAAGCTAGCATGTCAATTATACCGCACGGTGACCGTTGTAAAAAAAATAAAATAGAAACACTACAGGAATGCTGTACTTTGTTCAAAATGCCTCACAAAATCCTTATTAAAAAGTTATCACAGCATCATATGCCCACCATAATGGTACTAATAAAAACATCAACTCATCCCACAAAAAACAAGCCCATAATCAGATCAATATATCTATAAATAAAAAACTTATGGCTGTCAGAATAGGACAACATAAAAACGCAGTTTTTTTTATAGACTTATTTCTAAAAGTGTAAAAGTAATAAAACAGAAAAAACTATATAAAATTTATATAATTGCAGTTGTACTGACCCCCATGGTAAAGTTATCCTGTCATTTATCCCGTAAGGCAAACACTGTAAAAATGAAGCCCATAACACAATGACAAAACTGTATTTTCCCCCCACATTTTCATGGCCCAATGCTAGAAAAAACTATGGAACACCTGTGCGCCCAAAATACACAGTACACCCCTAGATGAGATCCCTGAGGGGTGATGAATCCAAAATAAGGCGACTTCTGGAAGGTTTCACCTGTTCTGGTACTTTGCAAATGTGACATGGCCGCCAAAATCTGCGTTCCAAAAGCCAAATAACACTCCCTTCCTTGTATGCCCTGTCATGCGCCCAAACAGCAGTTTACACCCCATTTAGGGTTATTGCCAAACCTTGGAAGAAATTGCTTAACACAGATTTGGGGTGGCTTTTTTTCCAGGATTCCTTGTAAAAATGCAACATTTTCAGGTAAAATTTCAGATTGTTGGAAAAAAAATTTAATTTAAAAAAAATGTATATTGCAAATTTTCTTGAAAATTTGAAAATTACTACAAAATTTCTAAGCCCCCAAATGTTGTAAAAAAAAACATTTAAAAAAATGAAGCCAACCTACAGTAGACATATGGTAGATGCTAGTTATCAGCTATTTTGAGTGGAATAACTGTCTTACATGCAGACATTTTTGAAGTTTGAAAATACAAAATTTTTCACATTTTTCACAATACTTTGTTATTTTTCACAAATAAATATGGACTTTTTGGACTAAAATTTCTTACTATCTTAAAGCACAATGGGCGACATGTATGAAGCTCGCCACGTCGGAGCGCATGTTTTCGGCAGTTCTCTAGCGAAATTTGCGCCTCATGTATGTCGTCGCCCGAGGTGCGCTCATACATGCGGTGTAAAGTCCACCGCGCCTCGCCAGTGTGTGAGGCACAGTGCGGAACGTAGGCTCAATGCGGAACTGCGCCTAAGATTCGCCGCCCAAGGTAGTGCGATCATATATGCGGTGTAAAATTTCCTGCGCCTCGCCAGTGTGTGAGGCGAAGTGCGGGACTTAGGCGCAGTGCGGGACTGCGCCTAATATTCGCCGTCCGAGGAGGTGCGCTCATACATGCGGTGAAAAGTCCACCGCGCTTTGCCAGTGTGTGAGGCGCAGTGCAGGGACTTGGGCGCAGTGCGGGACTGCGCCTAACATGTATTCTGAATCGAGACAGGCTGGAAATTAGTGAAAAATCAATTAAACATTCCGTTGCGACATGGCGTAGACTCAAAAATCACTGTATTAGTGTAAAACATTATCTTAAAAAGAAGGTCACAACCTACTAAAAATACATAATAGAAATCACTGTTCCAAATATCAAGAACGGCGCAGCATCAGGAAATTTGATATTGAAATGCCGGGAAATACAGTAAATTCCAAATTCTGTAAGCTATTTTCATTGGTTCGGCCAGAAGCCAACTCTGCGGGAAGGATAAAGTACAGGTAATGAACAGGTGAGAATCATTATGGGTAAATATACATGGGGGTAATAACAGTAATAAAATTCTAATAGGAGTCCTGATATAGGACCGCCCAATAAACAGAACCCTGGAAGAATGTACTCCTCAGTCAAAAGATCAGGCGGCAAAACATAAATGGAGGTTATATTATGGGCTCTTTAACTATCCAGCACACCAGACTGGGAACTGAAACCTGTAGCATCACTCACTAAAGGAAACAGTTTTTGTCAATAACAATGATAATTACTAGAGATGGGCAAATTGATTCTAACGAAGTGGAATTCGTTTAGATTTTAAGGAAAGCGCGAGATCGGTTCGGAACCGAAGTCGAACTTTTGGGGTACTTCGGTGAATAGAAGTGTGCTTTTTGATTGATAAAATGGCTGCGAGCACATGGCGCTACATGGGGCAAAGCACTCTGGGAGGAAGAAGGGCATAGCCTGCATGACATGTGCAGAGATGAAGCCAAATCAGAGACCGGCGGGATTCCTGTGACGTCACCCGCACTATATAAGAACCGTGCGCGCCGCAGGACTTCACACTCCTCTCACTGTACTGATAGGGAAGTTGCTGCTGCGGGGTGATAGCGCTTCTGAAGAACTGATTTTTATACAGCGATTTTCTGTGGGGTGTCTCACTTGTCTCAGAGACTGTTCTCTGAATGTGCTATTTCTGATTTTTTGGGGTATGGATAGAAATCACAGTGGCGTCCCACTGGCAGCAGCATATACCTTCAATATCCAAGTGGGATCTAAGCCAGGTTCCTGTTGTAATTCATTTAAAAGAAACAGCGTTTTTTACAATACAAATACCTACTATCATTTTTTGGCTGCTGAATTCTATGCGCAATTTACAATCCAGGGGTTAATTTAACTGTTTGTTTTGACTGGTGTGCAGACAAAAATAAACCGTCTTTTTTCAACCCAAAGTAGATATATTTTTTTTTGGTAGCCTAATTCACAAGCAAAGGCAAATAACAACTGAATCTCATGTTTGTGTGGCGTAGAAAACACTCAATTGTAAACACGCTACTGATTTTGTCGGCTCATTCTTTGGCGCAATTTACATCCCAGGGGTAATTAAGCGTTTGTTTTGCTGTGTGCTGACAAAGAACAAACCGTCTTTTTCAACCGCCAAATATATATTTTTTTTTTGGTAGCCTAATTCGACAAGCAAAGGCAAATTACAACTGTATCTCTGTTGTGTGGCGTAGAAAACAAACACGCAATTGTAACACGCTACTAGTTTTGTGCGGCTCAATTTTTGGACGCAATTTACATCCCGGTGTTATTTAAGCGTTGTTTTGCTGGTGTGCTGACAAAAATAAACCGTCTTTTTCAACGCCAATTATAAATTTTTTTTTTTGGTAAGCCTAATTCACAAGCAAAGGCAGTAAAAAATTTTAATTACTACTGTATCTCTTGTTGTGAGTGGCGTAGAAAACACGCCAAGTTGTAACACGCTACTAGTTTTGTGCGCTCAAATTCATTGGCGCAATTTACATCCAGCGGGTTAATTTATGCGTTGTTTTTTTGCTGGTGTAGCTGACAAAAATAAAACCGTCTTTTTCCAAAGCCAAATATATATTAATTTTTTTTGGTAGCCTAATTCACAAGCAAATGCAATTACAACTGGAATCCTCTTGATTGTGTTGCGTATAAACACGCAATTGTTAACACGCTAACTAGTTTGTGCGGCTCAATTCTTTGGCGCAATTTACATCAGGGGTGTAATTTAGCGTTGTTTTGCTGGTGTGCTGACAAAATTAAACCGTCTTTTTCAACGAAAATATATATATTTTTTTTTGGTAGCCTAATTCACAAGCAAAGGCTAATTACAAGTGTATCTCTTGTTGGTGGTGTCGTAGAAAAAACACGCAATTGTAACAACCGCATAACAAAGCTACTAGTATGTGGCGGCTCAATTCCTTTGGCCGCAATTTACATCCAGGGGGTTTAATTAAGCGTTGATTTGCTGTGTGCTGACAAAAAATAAACCGCTTTTTTCAACGCCAAATATATATATTTTTTTTTTTGTAGCCTAATTCACAAGCAAAGGCCAATTACAACTGTTACTCTCTTGTTGTGTGGCGTAGAAACACGCAATTGTAAACACGCTACTAGTTTGTGCGCTCAATTCTTGGCGTCAATTTTACATCCAGGGTTAATTAAGCTTGTTTTTGCTGGTGTGCTGACAAAAATAAACCGTCTTTTTCATCGCCAAATAATATATATATTTTTTTGGTAGCCAATTCACTAGCAATGGCTTATTACAACTGTATCCATCTTGTTGTGTGGCGTAGAAAACACGCAATTGTAACACGCTACAAAAGCCTACTATTTGTGGTGGCTCAATTCTATTGCGCAATTTTACATCCAGGGGTTAATTAAGCGTTGTTTTGCTGCTGTGCTGGACAAAAAAACCTTCCTTTTCAACACCGAAATATATACATTTTTCTTGTAGCATGAATTCACAAGGAAGGTTAATTAACCTGTTTGATGCTTTTACATGTAGTAAAACACACAGTGCTTGTAAACGGCACATACAAGTAAAATTTTTCCTGGCCATTTGTGGAGCCGAAATTAATATCCAAGGGTTACCCAAGCTTGTATACTGTTCATATGGAGTCCAAAAACAGGGTGTATATTTTATCATGTACAGATAAGCTTCATCCAAAACAGTGTCCTGTAATTTTAAGAACAAACAGGATGTCAGACAGGAGGTGGCAGGCTCTGCAACTGCGAGTGGCAATTGGCACAAACATTTCGGACACGGGCCCAGTCCGCAGCACAGCAAGGTGACAGTCGCAGCAGGGGTCACTCGTGAGGTCCACACAACTGCCGCTGTCATCGTAGCGACCGTGTGTTGTTTCAGCAACCCAATCGGTTCTTGATAGTTGACTAGGTCATCCTCTTCCTCCCATATGAACATCTAACAACCCCAGCCAAGAGTCGGTGGGAACCCTCAAGACACAACACTTAGTTTGCAATGGCCCTGAGCGGGTCAGCGGGCCCTCACCCTGAGCTTCAGGCCCGCCTCTGTCCCATCCAGTTCCCTCAGCCAAGGATCTACTAGTGGTCTGGGCTCCAGCGCCACTAATATAGCGATGATGAACAATTTGAGGAAGGGCATCAGCAGCTACGTGGCAGCGAAGAAATGGGGCCCAATATCCCCAGCTTCTTTGCAGTAGGCGGCAAAAGTAATAGATGTTGAGAGTGGCATGGAGGTCTATTGTGGTGAGAAGGTCAGCCTCGGCTTACCAAGACCGGTGTATGAGGCACGTAGTGACGATAAAACACAAATAGATGATGATGTAGCCGACCCGGGTCACTTGGGAGCCGGGTGAACTAGGGATTCATCACGTCAGGAGAAGAAGAGGGCGTCAGCTTGCGCGTCAGGCAGCGGCGAAGCCACAAGTGGTTGTGTGGCCGTGAGTCAGCAGGGTAGCAGCAGTGGAGTCGGGCAGCCAAGCGGCCCACGTGGTAGAAAACCCCTTCGCAGGTCCAAGACTGTAGCGGCACAGGGCTCAGTCGAGGCAGCGGCGGCAGTAGTCACTCATGCGAGCGTTGGCGTAAACATCAGGCTACTTCGGGGCGGTGTGGCAGTTCTTTGGCTAAGACACCGGAGGGTTAGGCCGAATATGGGTAATATGTAAGAATCTGTGGCGAGAAAGTGAAGCGTGGCCAGGAGCTAACGTTGGCACAACGGCCCTGCGTCAACACATGCATCGTCACCATCCGGTGGCCTGGGAGAAACGTGGCTCAGATGTGGTGGTCCATCCTGCCGCCGCAGCAGCAGCAGCGCCAGGTGGCACGCATGCCATTTCAGCCAGTCAAAGGCCCACCACCTCTGCAGAAGCAGCTGTTTCCTCCTTGAACTCCTCGGTCCCGGTCCAGCAGTTGCTCCTGCTCCTCGCTACTCAGTGGCGCCAGCAGTCCGTTCGGGGAGAGAGGCGATTGTAAAGAGACAACAGTATGCGTCCCAACCAATCCTAAGGTGCAGCGAACTGACGCGTGCTCCTGTTCCAAGTTGTTGGTACTTCCGCAGTCCCTCCCTTTCAAATGCTGACTCTGCAACCATTCCAGAGAACTAATGCTTGTGCCGAGCTCGAGATGGAGAGTTCCAAGCCGTATTTCTTTTCCAAAAGGCAGTACCAGCACTTCATAAATATGTGTAGAACATGAAAAGTGGGTCAGTCCTTGAGCTTATCGGTTTTGTTCCAAGGTACAACGGGCAGCGCGACGTCTGGGAAAGCTGTAACTACGGTCAGGGCCAGTACACTGTCCTTTACGGCCAACTGGGTGAATGTCTTCCTGCCCATCAACAACCAACAACTTGGCCAGGAACGCCGCTTTCCTCCTCCACGATGTCAACTGCTGCTCCTTGCGCCAATTCCCGCCTCCTCCTCCTCCACCCCACACCATCTCAGCCACCACAAGTAACTGGCACCATCATATCCACATTTGTAGGGCACAGCTGGTGTCACGCAGTATTCTACACCCTAGCTTGCCTCGCTACGAAGTCACACAGTCGGAGAGGAACTGCTGCCGCGTCATGCAGTCAAGAAATCGATGTCTGTGGCTTCTTCCGCGCCAACTGCAAATCGCAACCATCTTGACGAACAATGGGATGAACATGGTGTCCGCGCTGCACCGAGGAGGGAAGGGTCCATGCGCCCTGCATGGCGCACGTGTTCAAATTCTGGTTGTAAAAAGTTTCCTGAAGTCTCCACCGATCTTCAGAACATTCTGAAAATGGCCAGGAAACTGTGCATGCACTTTATCCATTCGTGTACAAATCCAGGAACACCCTCCTCGAGTTGCAGCGCAGAAACGGCCCTCCCCAACACGCTCTGATATTTGATGTTTTGCCACCCGCTAGAATTCCACCTTGCACACACATGTAGGACCGGACAGATATGACAGAGAAGGCCATGACATTTTGTGATGATCCAGGGGGTCGAGACGGAAGTACTCCCCTGTGTAACCTTTGATGTCAGCCAGTGGCAGCTCATGCTGACACCTGCCGTTTTTGTTGAGGTCCCCCCCACTATTCGAGGAGGCCACGTTATTTGTCAGTCCGCCAGGACTACGGGAGAATAACGTCAATCCACTGCTTCATGTCCTGGAAGCAGATGCTGAAAAAATCTGTCAGGGCAGGGGACTGGAGATGGTGCGACTACATCTCCGTGGCCACAATGAGTCTGTGTGGTACCTGAAATGAGGAGGAGTGAGGAGAGGACATTGAGCAGAAGCACAGTTGTCTGTAGAAATGATTGGATTTTTCTACCCATTGACAAGAGAGGAGGAGCAGGAGTCAGCGTGAAGGAGTGAATGGAGATGAGGAAGACGAGAGTCAGATGACTCCCCAGCACCCTGGCAGTATACAGTGGGAAAGGAGGCAGGGAGCCCCACGGGGTCACATGTTCAGATGTACCCCAGCATGCGTATTTGCCAGGCTAGTAGACAGCCGAATAGTCATCATCCGCAGAGGGATAACTTCGCTGGCTCTCCACCCTATTTGGACCCTCGCTATTCCGGTCCCAAAATGGAGCCTTTTTCCCAGCTAATGAGAAGGAAACAAACTCAAGATACTATAGGGAAAATCCTCCGTAAATCAGTTGGCCGCTGCCTATGTGCGGCAATCGTCCCTCTCTGACAGGTCTGACCGGGGTGGGTTCCTCAGCGCTCACGAACTACTGGCCGCGCTGCTGGGGGAAGTGGGGGTAGGAGCAGTACATCTCCATCAGCAAGTAACCTAAGATCTGGAGTAACTAATGACACCTTCCTTCAACCCGCCTAGTGAGG
Source organism: Phyllomedusa bahiana (assembly GCA_025379985.1). Classification (NCBI taxonomy): domain Eukaryota; kingdom Metazoa; phylum Chordata; class Amphibia; order Anura; family Hylidae; genus Phyllomedusa; species Phyllomedusa bahiana. Next base: position 4,810 of record JAODAL010073423.1, on the reverse strand, counting down.
AAGGTGGCAGTCACCAGCAGGCGTGCAGCGCAGTGACATGGAGCATTCCCCTTAAACTCAACAGGTTGTGGCCGTACTTGGAACAGCACCTCTGCCACCCCATTATAGAAGATCACACCGCTGGGACTACTGTGCAGCCAAACTGGATGTGTGGGCCGCAACTTGCCGAGTTTGCAGTGGAGATAGCGTCCTGCCCGGCCAGATAGTGTGGCGATCAGAGCGGGGTGTTCAGTGCGCGGGGGCCATCGTTTTAACCCCAGGAATAACCCGCTTGTCCACGGGAAATGTGAACGACTGACCTTTGTCAATATGAATCAGGCGTGGATGCGGCCAGGATTTCCACACACCAATGCCTTAGCGTCCATCTGGTTCAACTACCTGCCTCAGCCACTATTTCTTGAATGCCGACACCCCGCCTGGATGCCAACACCACTGCTGATAGTTTCCTTCTCCATCTGCTACCACCGTCTTTACCAGGACTGTATTGGCGCACCCACCTCAACACTCTGTCATTGTGCCACACTATGTGCTCATGCTGCTGCTCGCTGTTTGCTGTTGCGTGACATCCACTCTGTGTCATTGTGCCACTCTGCTGGCCTGGTAGCTGTTTGTGCCACCTCCAGAATATCATTGTGCAATCTCTCTGACCACATGCTGTTGCTCACTTGTCATCTCACCTCCACTCTCTGTCATTCATGTGCCACTGCCTACCTCATGCTGCTGCACGCCGTCGACCTCCGCTCTCAGTCATTAGGCCCTCTGTGGCCTAATACTCATTTTTGCACTGCATAAATGCCATTGTGCCACTCTCTGACCTCATGCTGTTTGCTCCTGTCAATCACCCTACCACTCTCTGTCATTGTGCCACAGCAATACCTCATGCTGCTGCCGCCGTGACCTCCGCTCTCAGTCATTGTGCCGCTCTGTGGCCTAATACTATTTGCCACCTGCGAATGTCATTTGTCTCCACTCTCCTGACCTCAAGCTGTTGCTCCCGTCAATCACCGATCACACTCTGTCATTGTGCCTCTGCCTGACCTCATGCTGCTGCCGACGTGACCATCCGCTCTCAGTCAATTGTCCGCTCTGTGGAGCCTATACTATTTGCACCTGCAGAATTCATATGTGCCACTCTCTGAACCTCATGTGCTGTTGCTCCTGTCATCACCTCCACCCTCTGTCATTGTGCCACTGCCTGACCTCAGCTGCGCCGCCTGACTCCGCTCTCATTCATTGTGGCCGCTCCTGTGGCCTAATAACTATATATTGCCACCTGCCATAATGTCATTGAGTGCCCACTCTCTGACCTCATGCTGTTGCTCCTAGTCATCACCGTCCACTCTCGTCATTGTGCCACTGCCTGACCTCCATGCTGCTGCCCTGCCGTGACCATCCGCTCTCAGTCAATTGTGCCCTCTGGTGGCCTAATACTATTTTGCTCAACTGCAAATGTCTATGTGCCGAGACTCTCTGACCTCATGCTGTTGCTCCTGTCATCACCTCCACTCGCTTTCCCCATGTGCCAATGCCCTGACCATCATGCTGCTGCCGCCTAGGCGTGACCCCGCTCTCAGTCATTTGTGCCGCCTCTGTGGCCTAATACTAATTTTTTTGTTTTTTTCCCCCCCCCCCCAACCCCCCTGGGGGGTGGGGGGCCCCTAAGAATGTCATTTGCCACTCTCTGACCTAATGCTGTTCTCCTGTCATCACCCCACTCTTTGTCATTGTGCCACTGCCTGACCTCATGCTGCTGAGCCCTCGCCAGTGACCTCCCGCTCTCATCCATTGTGCCGCTCTGTGGCCTAATACTATTTGCCCAACTGCAAATGTCATTGTGTCCACTCCTTCTGAACCCCTCATGCTGTGCTCCTGTCATCACCATCCACCTCTCTGTCATTTGCCGACTGCCTGACCTCATGCTGCTGCGCCGTGACCTCCGCTCTTCAGTCATTGTGCCGCTCTGTGGCCTAATACTATTTTGCCACCATCAGAATGTCAATTGTGCCACTCTCTGACGCTTCATGGCTGTTCTCCTGTCATCACCTCCACTCTCCTGTCATTGTGCCACTTAGCCTGTGACCTCATGCAGCTGCCGCCGTGATCCCCGCTCTCAGTCATTTGTGTCCGCTCTGTGGCCTAATTACTATTTGTGGCCACCTGCAGAATGTCATTGTGCCAGCTCACTGACCTCATGCTTGCTGGCTAGTGACTCCTGTTACGTGCCCTCACACTGTGTCATTGTGCCACTGCTGACCTCATGCTGCTGCCCGTGGCTGCTGGCCGTGCCCTCCACATCTTTGGCCTACTCCTGTTTTTTGCCACCTCCAGAATTTGTCATTGTGCCACTGTCTGACCTCATACTGCTGCCGCCGTGACCTCCACACTGTATCATTGTGCCACTCTGTGGCCTAATACTGTTTTGCCACCTCCAGAATGCCATTGTGCCACTGTCTGAACTCATACATGCTGCCGCCGTGACCTAACCACACACTGTGTGAATTGTGCCACTCTGTGCCTAATACTGTTTTTTTTTTCCGCCTCCAAATGTCATGTGCCACTGTCTGACCTCATAGCTCGCTAGGCCGGGCCGTGACCTCCACACTGTATCAATTGTGCCACTCTGTGGCCTAATACTGTTTTGGCGCCTCATAATGTCATTGTGCCACTGTCATGACACATACTGCTGCCCGCCCGTGACCTCCACACTGTATCATTGTGCCACTTACTGTGGCCAAATACTGTTTGGCGGCCGCCTCCAAAATGTTCATTGTGCCACTGTCTGACCTCAACTGCTGTCCGCCGGTGACCCTCCATAGCACTGTATCATGTGCCCACTCTGTGGCCTAATACTGATTTGCCCGCTCCATAAGTCATTGTGCCACTGTCTGACCTCATACGCTGCGCCGTGTCTCCACACAGTATCATTGTGCACTCTGTGGCATAATACTGTTTTGGGCCGCCTCCATAATGTCATTGTAGCCACTGCCTGACCTCATACTTTGCTGCCCGCCGTGGACTCCCCACACTGTGTGATTGTGCCACTCTGTGCCTAATTCTGTTTTGCCACCTCCAGAATGCCCATTGTGCCACTGTCTGACCTCATACTGCGGGCCCCCCGTGACCTCCACACGGGGTTTTATTGTCCCCCACTCTGTGGCCTAAACTTTTTGGGGCCGCCTCCAGAATGTCTTTTGTCCCACTGCCTGACCCCCAATGCTGCTGTGGCGGGCCGCGTCCCCCCCCCCCCCCCGTCCCCACACTCAAATCACAAAAGTTCCCCACCGGGAGCCTCAGCTTTTTTTTTTCCAGCTTTCGCTAGCTTTACTTTACAGGCTACATTCCCGTTTGATTTTTTTGGCATTTTTTGCCCTCTTAAGTGCCCCCGGAATTTTTATAGTAAAGGGGATTCTAAGAGCGGGGGGCATCATGTGCGTGTCAAAAAAAAAACCCAACTTTGAATGAAACCAAACCAAGCGCCCCCCTGCATATTTTTAACCCAGGCACAAACGTTCTACAGCCCCCCGCAGGCTCGGGGCAGCCTGGAAATAGCTTTTTTTTAAAAACGTGATTCGTGCCGAAGTAATTGGGGTACCCGAAACGAATTTTTTTCAAAAATTTTGGGCGAAGTGACCGAACCGAAATTTTTGAGAAATTGGGGCCCATCCCCTAAAAAATTCCCTTTTTCCCAAATGGCAAAAACCCGACAGGGGAAAAGGCCCTTCTAGATTTAAATATTGACTAAAAGACCTGACAGAGTAAAAAAGGGTTCGGGTTGGGGGGCACCTAGGGAATAGTGCCATAATATAATAAATTTCCGTTTACCCTTTTCAATAATTTTTTTTGTAAAGGACCCCACAAAAACACTAAATTTTTTAGGAATTCCAAATTTTTATTTTTCCCTTAGGGGGGGGCACTCCCCCGGGTATTGACGGGGAAACAAGGTTTTTTAAATATTGGCAGAACAAATAATAAAGGGGATATTTTTAAAAACAACCAAATTCCCCTACCACTGGGGAGGGGGTACATACCTTAGGGTAATAAAAAAATTTAAAAAAAACAAAAAAAACCCCAAATTGGGATAAACAGAGATTTTAAAGGGAGGCAATAAAAAAACAAAAAAAGCGTTTTAAACTACTAAAACAGGGGGGCAGTGAAGAGGGACTAAGAAGCTATAGGGAAAAAAAATAAAAGTGTGTAAAATAAAGTAAAGGAAGCAAAGCTGGAGACAGAAAACATATTGCTATAGAAAATTAAAAAATAACCCCCCAAAAAATTTTTTAACAAAATAAAAAAAGTAAAAAAGAATTTAAAAAAAAAATGTTTTGGGCCCCTTTTAAAAATACAAAGGGGGGGGAGAGTAGAGGACGTGAAAAAAAGCAAACCTATTTAAAAACTTTTTTTTTCCAAATATATTTACCGAGGAGGGTGAGCTTCCTTTTTGAAAAAAGGGATAGGTAAACTCCAAATTAAAAAATTTCTTTTTTTTAAAAAAGGGAAAAAAAAGGGAGCTCCGCCTTAGGGGAAAATTAAAAAAACAAAATCCCAGTCCAGATGGCATACACCCACGTGTCCCCAAGGGGGGTTAAGTGATGTCAAAGATAGCCCCCATTCTTAATATTTAAAGGACTGTCAAAAAACGGGGTATGTCCCAAAGCATTGGGGCCCTAGCAAATGGGGGTGCCAATATTCAAAAAAGGGGGGGGCCCAAAAAATGAACCTTTTAAACTAAAGGCGAGTAAGCTTAACCTCTGTTGTTTGGGGAAAATTTTTTTGAAGGGTTTTTTCAGAGATGCTAACCTGGGGTAAACTC
>JAODAL010073422.1:0-14740 GCA_025379985.1 Phyllomedusa bahiana | reverse complement strand
GTCAATTTACAGTCAGGGTTTGGTTTACATTTGCTTCTCTTTTGAGATTAAGGTAATCAAAGATCAATATAATATCTAATAGTTCAGGCTCCTCTTGGCACAAATAAAACTTGATTTTTATTACATGCATTTAAAAATACAGTAAAGGCAAACACCTAAAATAACAACACTTACTCGTCTCAGAGGAAATACTTAATAATAGCATATTTACATGTGGAAATGTACTTTCACTATGAAGCTTATTGTATGAATAGTCCTTTACAGTTCTACTTTGCTTCATCTATGTACAGTATCTCTGGCATGGACAAGAAAGAACAGATATATTTGTCATTAGTATTGCTACAAAAGATCCTTTTTAGGCTTGACACCAGTTCAACTGAATTTGTGAAAACAGTTTGGGTTTTCGATGCCAAAAATTTAATTTTTTTTCTGTAATCCTATCCCTTTCTCTAACCTTATCCCTAACACTAACTGTAGCTATAATCTAAAAAACAAGTGATGGATAAGAGTTTTGAGTAGGAAAATACCATAACAGTGAAAAGTCAGCATTATTTGAAGTATAAACTTTGGGCAACATGTATGAAGATCGGCCTATTGGAGCGCCCGTTTTCGCCCGATCTAAAGTGAACGCTGCTCCTCATTTATGTCGGCGCCCGAGAGGGAGTGCTACCTCTGGTGACTATTTATATGGACCACAAGGACTTACTCTATCTTTAGCTGACTCAGTGCCTGAGTCCTCCATAAGCTCGCTGGTCCTTATTCCTCTCCTGCTTTATTTTTTTTTTCATTTCAGGCCTGCCAGAAAGAATATTAAAGCCAATGAATTGTCTCAATAGTTGGATGTTTTTGACCAGTTACCATGGCTCCCATCTATTTTCAAGATATACCACCTGGGAAGTCCTCTGTCTGTCTGGATGTAGGGAAGCAAGTTCTGGGATTCATAAATCCTTGTGTCTAATTTCTAGGCATTATTGGTGGCCAAACTTATCCCTAAACATCAAGTATCTCATATCTACTTGTCCTGTTTGTGCCTACAATAAAGTTCTCCGACAAAGACCTGTCAGGCTTCTGCAACATTTACCCTCACCAGGGACCCCCTGGACACATATAGCTACGTACTTTGTCACTGACAACCCCACCCCTCCTTTGTAGGTTATACAGTGACCTAGATCACTGTTGACCATTTTTTGAAAATCGCATACCTTATACTGGTACCCTGTCTGCTGTCCATGACTCTGACCAGCAAGTCCAATTGTTTTTGACCAGTAAGTCCAATTTACATCTGTTCTGGTAGGCCCTTTGTGCCCAAATTCAGATCAAGTTGGACTTCTCTGTTTACCCTCAGCAATGGTCAGGTTTTGTAAGTGCCCGTCAGAGTGACTAGGCAAAGTTGTTACCCTGGGCAAAGTTGCCGATAATTAAAACGAAGAGGAATCCTCAGGCACATCTTTGTTTCATGTAGTTTATGGCCTCCATCATCTGTCTCTCTGCAATTCCTCAGATATCCCTGCTATTGGTTCCCAGGTCCGAGGCTTCCAACAGGTCTTTCAAAAAGTTCATCAGTCTCTGCTTTGGGACACTACATGTTACAAAACACAAGCAAGCAAGAAATGCCATCCACTTCCTGTCTTCCATCCGGGGATAAAGTCTGTCTCTCCTCAAAGAAAATTTTCCTGTAGCATAATTTATATCCGAAGGTTAATTAAGCTTGTTTCTGCTTTTGTATTCAGTAAAAGAAACAGCTTTTTAACACGCTACATACCAGTAAATTTTTTGCTGCTCATTTCTTTTGCGCAATTTATATCCAAGGGTTAATTAAGCGTGTTTGTGCTATTGTGGTCAGTAAAAAAAACGGTGTTTTTCAATACCAAAGACAAAAAATTTTCTGGAGCATAATTTATATCCGAAGGTTAATTAAGCATGTTTCTGTTCTGTTTTTGTAGTCAGTAAAAGAAATGGCGTTTTAACACGCCACATACCAGTTCATTTTTTGTTGCTCATTACTTTTGCGCAATTTATAGGGTTACCCAAGCCTGTTAGTGGGTTCATTTGGAGTCAAATACAGGGTGTGTATTTATCATATACAGATATCTTCATTAAACAGAGTCTGTAAATTTTGGAACAAACAGTATGTCAGACAGAGAGGTGGCAGGCTCTTCACTTGCGAGTGGCAGTGACACAAACATTCCTGGAGCAGGCACAGGTCGCAGCACAGTAAAGGGACGTCGTGAGGCCAGAACTGCCGGTGTCATCTAGCGGCCATGTGTTGACCAGCAACCCAAGTGTTCTTGATTGGTTGACTAGGTCATCCACTTCCTCCCAGATGACATCTTCCAACCCCAGCAAAGAGTCGGTGGGAACGTCAGACACAACCCTTAGTTGGCATGGCCCGGGAGCGGGAAAGCGGCCCTCACCTGTCCTCAACCCGCCTCTGTCCCATCCGGTTCCCTCAGCCAGAGAACTAGTATGTGGTGTGGGCTCAGCGCCACTATACAGTGAGGATGAACAATTTGAGGAGGACAGTAAGCAGCTACTTGGCAGCGAAGAAATGGGGCCAATATCCCCTGCTTCTTGCAGTAGGCGGCAAAGTATAGATGTGGAGAGTGGCATGGGAGGCCATGTTGTGAGGGGTCAGTCTCTACATACCAAGACCGTTGAGGAGGATAGCAGTGAAGATCAAACAATAATCGATGATGATGTAGCCGACCGCACTTGGGAGCCAGGTGAAACAAGGACTTCATCATCATCAGGAGAAGAGGGTGTGAGCTTGCGCATCAGGCAGCGGTGCAGCCAGCAAGTGGGTAGTGTGGCCGTGAGGCAGCAGGGTAGCAGCAATGCGAGGTCGGGAGCCAAATGGCCACGGGGTAGAAAACCCGCTTCACAGGTCCAAGGAAGTAGCAGCACAGGGGCTCAGCGAGGCAGCGGCGGTAGTAGTCACTCATTGCGGAGCGTTGGCGGTAAAATCAATTACTCGACGGTGTGGCAGTTCTTTGCTAAGACACCGGAGGAGCTGAATTTGGGTATATGTAGAATCTGTGAGCAGAAAGTGTAGCGTGGCAAGGGAGCTAACATTGGCATCACGGCCCTGCGTCAATACATGCAGCGTCACCATCCGGTGGCCTGGGAGAAACGTGGCTCAGATGTGGTGGTCCATCCTGCCGCCGCAGCAACAGCTGAGCAGTGCCCAGTGGCACGCATGCCGTTGCAGCCAGTCAGGCCTCCACCACCTCTGCAGAAGGGAGCTGTTTCTCTTTGCCATCCTCTCCTGGTCCAGATGCTCCTGCTACTCGCTACTCATGGTGTCAGCAGTCGTTCAACAAGGCGATTGCAAAGAGACAACAGTATGTGTCCAACCATCCTAAGGTGCAGAAACTGACCATGCTCCTGTCCAAGTTGTTGGTACTGCAATACCTCCCTTTCCAAATGGTGGACGCTGCACCGTTCAGAGAACTAATGGCCTGTGTCGAGCCGAGGTGGAGAGTTCCAAGCCATAATTTCTTTTCCAAAAAGGCAGTACCAGCCCTTCACAAATATGTAGAACAGAAGATGGGCCAGTCTTTGAGCTTATCGGTTTGTCCCAAGGGGCACGGCAGCGCGGACGTCTGGAGCTGTAACTACGGTCAGGGCCAGTACATGTCCTTTAGGGCCCACTGGGTGAATGTGCTTCCTGCCCAGGCACACCAACAACTTGGACAGGAGACGCCGCTTTCTCCTCCACGTTGTCAAACTGCGGCTCCTGCGCCAATGTCCGCCTCCTCCTCCTTCACCACCACCATCATCTCAGCCTCCACAAGTACTGCTTCATCATACCACATGTGTAGGGCACAGCGGTGTTACGCAGTTCTACACCTGGCTTGCCTCGGCGAACGAAGTCACACAGGGGAGGAACTGCTCCGCGTCATGCAGCAAGAGATCGATGTGTGGCTTTCTCTGCGCCAACTGCAGATCGGAACCATGGTTACGGACAATGGGAGGAACATGGTGTCCACGCTGCACCGAGGAGGGATGGTCCATGCGCATTGCATGGCGCACATGTTCAATCTGGTTGTGAAAAGGTTCCTGAAGTCTTCCACCGATCTTCAGAAGATTCTGAAATGGCCAGGAAACTGTGCATGCACTTCATCCATTCCTACAAAGCCAGGCACACCCTCGTCGAGTTGCAGTGGCAGAAAGGCCTCCCCCAACACACGCTGATATGCGATGTTTCCACCCGTTGGAATTCCAGCCTGCACATGTTGGACCGACTGTACGAACAGAGAAAGGCCATTAACCATTTTTTGATGATCCAGGCAGACAGGAGTACTCCCCTGACTAACATTGATGTCAGCCAGTGGCAACTCATGCATGACACCTGCCGTTTTCTGAGGCCATTTGAGGAGGCCATGTTATTTGTCAGTCGCCAGGACTACGGGATGAATAACGTCATTCCACTGCTTCATGTCGTGGAACAGATGCTGAAAAATCTGTCTGGGCAGGGGACTGGAGACGTGGCGACTACATCTCATGGCCACATGAGTCCGGTGGGGACTGAACTGGAGGAGGAGGACATTGGAGCACAAGCATTGTCTGGTGAAATGAGTGGTTTTTCTACCCAGGTAACAGGAGCGGAGGAGCGGGAGCAGCTGGAGGAGGTAAATGGAGTTGAGGAAGACAAGGCAGATGACCCGCAAGCACCGTGGCAGTATACAGTGAAGATGGAGGCAGGGAGTCCCTCAGAGTCACTTGTGCAGATGGCCCGCAGCATGCTGATTTGCCTAGCTAGTGACAGCCGAAAAGTCACCATCCGGCAGAGGGATGACTTCTGGCTCTCCACCCTATTGGACCCCCGCTACCGGTCCAAAGTAGGAGCCTTTTTCCCAGCTGCTGAGAGGGAAGACAAACCCGAATACTATAGAGAAATCCTCAGTAGTCAGTTGGCCGCTGCCTTTGTGGAGCATGGTCCATTCTCTGACACGTCTGACCGGGAGTTTTCTTAGCGCTTACGTACCACTGCCACAGCTGTTTTAGGAAGGTGGGGGGTAGGAGCAGTACCAGCTCCATCAGCAGCAACCTAACTCTGGAGTCGCTGATGAGCAGCTTCCTTCACCCGCCTAGTGAGGTGGGCAGTCGCCAGCAGCAGCAGCAGGACCTGGAGCAGTCCTTGAACCAATAGGTGGTGGCCTACTTGGACAGCACTCTGCCACCCCAGTTAGAAGATCCGCTGGACTACTGGGCAGCCAAACTGGATGTGTGGCCGCAACTTGCCGAGTTTGCAGTGGAGAAGCTGTCCTGCCCGGCCAGTAGTGTGGCATCAGAGCAGGTGTTCAGTATGGCGGGGCCATCGTTACCCCAAGGAGAACCCATTTGTCCACCGGAAATGTGGAACGACTGACCTTTGTCAAGATGAATCAGGCGTGGATCGGCCAGGATTTCCAAACACCAATGCCTTAGGCATCAGATTACATCAGCCATGACGCCTCACCAAAACTTTAAGAAATGAGTCTGGATTCAAACTACTTGCCTCAGCCACTATTCTGATGCCGCCACCCGCCTGATGCCTCATGCTGCTGCTGTTGCTTCTGCCGTGACCTCCACACTCTGTCATTGTGCCACTCTGTGGCCTACTCCTATTTTTGCCACCTCCAGAATGTCATTGTGCCACTGTCTGACCTCATGCTGCTGTTGTTCCTGCCGTGACCTCCACACTCTGTCATTGTGCCACTCTGTGGCCTACTCCTGTTTTTGCCACCTCCTGAATGTCAGTGTGCCACTCTCTGACCTCATGCTGCTGCTGCTGTTGATGCCGTGACCTACACACTGTGTCATTGTGCCACTCTCTGACCTCATGCTGCTGCTGAGGCTCCTGCCGTGACCTCCACACTCTGTCATTGTGCCGCTGTCTGACCTCATGTTGCTGCTGTTGCTCCTGCCGTGACCTCCAAACTCTGTCATTTTGCCACTCTGTGGCCTACTCCTGTTTTTGCCACCTCCAGAATGTCATTGTGCCACTCTCTGACCTCATGCTGCTGCTGCTGTTGTTGCCGTGAACTCCACCATGTGTCATTGTGCCACTCTCTGACCTCGTGCTGCTGCTGTGGCTGCTGCCGTGACCTCCACACTCTGTCATTGTGCCACTGTCCCCCAAGCACCGCCAAGCACCGTGGCAGTATACAGCGGAGATGGAGGCAGGGAGTCCCTCAGAGTCACTTGCACACATGGCCTGCAGCATGCTGATTTGCCTGGCTAGTGACAGCCGAATAGTCACCATACTGCAGAGGGATGACTTCTCGCTCTCCACCCTCTTGGACCCTCGCTATTGGTTCGTAATGGGAGCCTTTTTTCCAGCTGCTGAGAGGAAGGACAAACTCAAGTACTTTAGAGAAACCCTCCGTAGTCAGTTTGCTAACGTTCTGCAAGCATTTTTGGCCAAGGAAATTCTACCTCCATCAGCTTCATCATTAATACCTAAAAAAGTTCCTACACAGTTTATTATGAAATATATACGTGGTAGTTTGAATGCAGTTTATGCGTGACAACAATTTGTTGAAATGCAGCATATGGAATTGAAAGGATACCCTAACTAAAGGGAATGTTTTAGGTGCTTATTTTGCATTCGGTGCCATCAGTGATGGAATTTAGTACAAAACTGGAATACACAAGCGATTTTGCCTTACGATTTTGTACCTCGCTACACCTCGGCTGCCACCGCAAGCAAGTCACGTCAGGGGTAACGACCTGGTAGACTCCGCCGCTGCAAGTCCATCCAGCTTTGAGGTGGGCTCTGATGAAAACCGGGACCTGCTTAGATTCCGCTCCCTGGCGTGGCTATTGCCATCGTCCCCTTACTGTGCTGCGATCTGTGGCGGCTCCGGTAACCTACTACTGTGTTCTTTGACGCTATTGTAGGATCTTAGCCCTCAGTTTGTTTTTTTCCAGCTGGCGCTGCCATGACTTTATCAGGCTGCATTCCTGCTTCAGTTTTTTGGTCAGTTTTTCCCCCCGTAAGTGCACAGTGAATTTTAGAGTGAAGCGATTCTAAGAGCGGTGGTACTCAAATGCGTGCCATACTAAAACACAGCATTGTATGAAGAGCAAACCAAGCTCCCTCTGCATATTTAAGCATGGCACAATGTTCTACAGCACCCTACAGGCTCTCCGCAGCCAAGAAATAGCTGTTTTTAACGCAATTCATCCCAAAGTAATTTGGGACGAAACGGATTTTGATGGAAAATTCGCCAAAGTCGGCAAATCAAATTTTTGAGGAATTAACCCTTCTCTAGTTGTACTACCTAATTGATTGGAATTGCTTTTTGTCCTGAGGAGAGGTCCTGGGAGCCAGTGGAGAAGATTAATGCTGAAATTATTGTTAGGTTATGTAAATGTCAGGCTCAGAAGGAGTGGGGGTCTTAAAGGAGGGGATATTGTCACAATTCACGCGTTGGCCTTCCAGTCGAGTTCCTTCCCATATTGTATGGAATTGTCCTCGGCAGGTTTCACTGCATATCTTCCCTGGCTTTACTGTTGGGGGAGGGTTGAGCATGCTTGGAAAATTAAAAGGCCAGCATGTTCTGTTCTCTCTCCCTGGCCAAACTTCTGCCACCTGGAATTACTATTTAGAAGAACCTCCTCCCATCCCTTTGCCAGATAGTTGGTGCACTTTCTGTGTTCTCAGAAATAGTTATGTGTACAATGTTCCAGTTTTGACCCTTGGTTACGCTAACAGATTGATACTGCAGTTCACCTGTCTTGACATCCTGCCAATGACCTCCTACCCTGATTTTCTACTTGCGACCTGACCAAGCCTATACCTTGCCATGCTGTATAGTGTTGAGCGATTATGTCGACCATCGACATCGGTCGATGGTCGATAGTCGACCATCATCGACAAGATAGTCGATAGTGGGTGGTCGATTATGAGCGATGACCATTAAAGTCTATGGGAGAGCAACAACACCTTCATTCTTACACCCAAACAGGGCTGGAGAAGCTGGAATTAACATCCACAACAGTCAAATGGATACATGCTACATCTTAGGCAACACACTTATGTTATAAAAGCCACAGAAAAAAAGTCACACCCCAAATTCACTATCCCTGTCTTGTACCACAGCATGACCCTTAAAACCTGCATCACCCACAAATTAAAAAGTGCCAGAAGGCAGTATGATTTGAACCATCATCTTACTTGAACTGGACATTGAATATCCCTGTCCTGGAACGCAGCATGAGCCCCAAACCTGCATGACCCCCAGATTTAAAAGTGCCGGAAAAAGGAGTCTTTCAACCACCATTTTAGTTGAACTGGACATTGACTATACATGTCCTGGGCCACAGCATGAGCCCCAAACCTGCATGACCCCCAGATTCAAAAGTGCCGGGAAAAGGAGTCTTTCAACCACCATTTTAGTTTCACTGGACATTGACTATACCTGTCCTGGGCCACAGCATGAGCCCCAAACCTGCATGACCCCAGATTAAAAAGTGCCGGAAAAAGGAGTCTTTCAACCACCATTTTAGTTGAACTGGACACCGAAGAACAGATTGGCGACGCTGTTCGTTACTTAGATTCACAGGGCCCTGACCCAGCGATGACAGGCCTGACGGTCCTGGAACTGACGATCCGCTGGCATGCGTGTTGTCGCCAGCACTGGAAGGAGCACCTTCTCTCGTACCTCTACCTCCATGTCCTATCCCCCTTTTTTCTCGCTTACCACCTGAATTTCGCTCCATGTTCAGAAATATAAAAATTTGAAAAGGTATGGAAGAGTTTTGGAAAGTCTCTTATTAAAAGACGGCAAATCACAGCTATTCTCAAATCCCTCAAATCAAAACAAAATTGCTGGATTCAAATATAACTGCAAAGTAGATCTATCAACAAAGCTGGCCTGCGCCAAAGTGAAAAAACACGTATCTGAAATGTATTCGGATAATACAAGGTATTTTTGGCACCTATCAATTCACCTGTGGTGACTATAAAATTGCTGGATTCAGATTTAAGTGCAAGCTGCCTAATGAACAAAGTCAAAAAAAAAATATCTGTTATGTATTCGTATAATACAAGATATTTTTGGCACCTTTCATTTCACCTGTGGTGACTATAAAATTGCTGGATTCAGTTTTAAGTGCAAGCTGCCTCAATGAACAAAGCTTTAGTGCGCCAAAAGTAAAAAAAACACGTATCTGTGAGTATTCGTATAATACAAGATATTTTTGGCACCTTTCAATTCACCTGTGGTGACTATAACATTGCTGGATTAAAATTTAAGTGCAAGGTGTCTATCAACAAATCTGGACTGGGCAAAAGTGCAAAAAACACGTATCTGTTATGTATTCATATAATACAAGATATTTTTGGCACCTTTCAATTCACCTGTGGTGACTATAAAATTGCTGGATTCAAATATAAGTGCAATCTGCCTCAATGAACAAAGCTGTAGTGGCGCCAAAGTAAAAAAAACACGTATCTGTTATGTATTCTTATAATACAAGATATTTTTGCACCTTTCTATTCACCTGTGGTGACTATAAAATTGCTGGATTCAAATTTAAGTGCAAGCTGCCTCAATGAACAAAGCTGTAGTGCGCCAAAGTCAAAAAACACGTATCTGTTTTGTATTCGTATAATACAAGATATTTTTGGCACCTATCAATTCACCTGTGGTAACTACACAATTGCTGGATTCAAATTTAACTGCAAAGTAGATCTATCAACAAAGGTGGAATGGGCAAAATTGAAAATGAACACCTATCTGAAATGTATACTGATAATAAAAGTGGAGTTTTGCACCTAACAAAGAGACTGCAGTTACTAGAAAAGATGTGTATCCTATAAGTTCAGGCTGCCCAATATCCAGGAAATATTTCAATAGAAAACTGTTAATAATAAAACTATTGCAATGTCTACACTCAGTCTTGGTGACCTTTATCCAGTATTCTTTCTAAAGCTTGTCTGTGTTCGCCCGCGTGGGCCCTCCCTTCCGCTTCCTCCCCCCCCCCCCCGTGACTTTACAGCGGTAGATGCTCCTTTAAAATTCTCTAGCTAACTATGTAAAATCTTCCAATCTCTAATCTAACTAAATTGTAAGGATCATAGCTAATAGTAGAGGTTTCTCTGTGAAGAAATATAATAATTTCGCTGAGCTGTTTGGACACAAGCAGAGCGCGCGTCCTTCTGCTCTGAGATGCTGAGATACACTGAGGCTGAACAGGAAACGCTGTTCTATGTAAAACGAGATCATGTGATTTTTCCAGCCAATCGCAACCATACACATCCCAGTCATGACGTCGCACACACATCTCACCCTGCTCTATTCTGTAATCTGATTTGCTAGCCACCAAAATGACAGGAAGCGCCGAAAATGGCGCGATCTTAATAGATAATGCACAGATTTTAACCTAAATTATCGCATGATCTAAAAATTGCGATCAACAAAAAAACTGTGCCGATTTCAACTTTGTCGATAATAATCACTCAACACTAATGCTGTAACATGCTTTCATGTCAACTGTCACCACAAGGACCTTGCAATGGGTAGCAACTTTGGAGTTCCATTGCAGCAGAGTACAAGCCCCCTTTTTTGTGTTGAGGGTGAAGTGAAGACCAGAGGCTCTTTAGACTTTGCTCCATTGCAAGGATTTAATCTAAACCCGTGGATGGCATACAGAATCCTCTCCTGACATGTGATAATTACCCTTTTTGACATACATCTAAAGCCTTTCACCTAGCCAACCAGTATGCACTGATGAGGACCAGGCACCTTGAAACAGCTGTTCACAGATAAATAAACTGGTATGGAATTAATCCCATTCACATTGCAAGAAATTCTACTGTACATTCAATAGGTGGCAAAGCACAATCTCCCCTCTTTTCCCATGAGCTTTTTGATATTTAAATTTCAGTGATGTGATCAGGGTGTATAAGTCTCCACACACCTATATGGTTCATCTATCTCATGAGAAACTTTACCCCTTTAGTGCTTAGCTTTAGGCTATGTCTACACAACATATGTTTAAATGCCATCCAAAATCCAGTGGTATTTTAACATTGCATATTGGCGCAGATTTGTTTTATTTTAAAACCGCGGTTGGTTTTCAAATTTGCTTACGGCCCCATGTATTCAATGTATGGGGCCAATGCAAAATCCGGGTGGATTATCTAACATATTTTAAAATTGCTGTATCAGCATCTATTATGCATAGGGATAGCCCAAAATAAGCAAGTTTTGTTCCTCAAGTCACAGTCTCTCAGAACCAAGATTTGTTCACTCATCCTTTCTTCTCTTTTTTGGTTGTTTACAGGGTTAATTGATACACTTGCTGGCTGTGATAGTCTTATCTCTTCAGAGTGAAAAGTACAAACTGTAACCTAGAAATGTCACAGTATAAAGCAGACATACGCATAAAAATCAGACAGCTTTTTGCGATCCAAATGATATTATGGAAAACCACAGCCAGACAGGTGTTACATTGCAACAACCTAGGCATATTTGTGATTAATCACCAGGAAGCAAATTCTTGATGTTTCCAATCTACTGCAGTTTTTTTAAAACTATACACTTCTGTGTCGATGCACTTATGTTGCATCAATTCCAGGTTGAAAAATAGAGGTTACAAAAGATTGATTCTCAAAAGAGCATCTAAAAGATAGCACATAAAACACACACTATTACCAGATAAAGAAAATTTATAAATCACCCGTAGAAGTGGGTTTTTCGATGAAATAAAAAGGATTCCTTAAATTATGATGATGTGTGATACAGAATTGATAACTGATAAAAGCATTAAATGTGAAGTAAAGCATGGTAAAAGTTTGAGTGACATTTTATCACTATGTTTACTAAAAAGTTAAAAAAATAACAGGCCTTGACTCTCCTTAGAAAAGACTTAAAATACAGTGTTTATGTTGTAATATAGATGTGAAAAATTACACATAAAACCATTTTTTTTTAGCAGATGGTAGCACTTTATATAAAATAAATATTCTTAAATTATCATAACCAGAGCCACCATTTAATATACAAGATTATGATTCAATGCATTGTTTGTCTTTATTACTAGAAAGCACAAAAATGGTCTCAGTAATAACCTGCAGTTACACTCCTTACCTTATCTGTATGGTATCTCACAAAAGTGAGTAAACAACTCAAATTTTTGTAAATATTGTATTATATCTTTTCATTGGACAACACTGAAAGTATGACACTTTGATACAATGTAAAGTAGTCAGTGTGCAGCTTGTATAACAGTGTATATTTGGTGTGCCCTCAAATTAATTCAACACACAGCCATCGATGTCTAACCCGCTGGCAACAAAAGTGAGTACACCCCAATGAACAAATTGTGCCTAAAAAGTCAATATTTTGTGTGGCCACCATTATTTTTCTGCACTGCCTTAACTCTCTTGGGCATGGAATTCACTAGAGTTTCACAGATGGCTACTGGAATCCTCTTCCACTACTCCATGTGGATATCATGGAGCTGATGGATGTTAGAGAGCTTGCGCTCATCCACCTTAAATCTGAGGATGCCCCACAGATGCTCAAGAGGGTTTAGGTCTGGACACATGCTTGATCAGTCCAACACCTTTTCCCTCATTTTCTTTAGCAAGGCAGTGGTCATCTTGAAGGTATGTTTGGTCATTACCATGTAGGAATACTGCCCTGTGGCCCAGAACCGGAAGGGAGGGGATCATGCTCTGCTTATGTGTGTCACAGTACATGTTGGCATTCAAAGTTCCCTCAATGTACTGTAGTATCTCACTGCCGGAAGCACTCATGTAGCCACAAACCATGACAATCCCACCACTATGCTTGACTGTAGGCAAGACACACTTGTCTTTATACTCCTCACT
Source organism: Phyllomedusa bahiana (assembly GCA_025379985.1). NCBI lineage: Eukaryota > Metazoa > Chordata > Amphibia > Anura > Hylidae > Phyllomedusa > Phyllomedusa bahiana. The sequence goes on along the minus strand of JAODAL010073422.1, from coordinate 1,911 downwards.
TGATTACCGCTACATACGCTCAACACCACCTGGACCAAATACATTTATCTTGGTCTCATCAGATCAAAGGACATGGGTCCAGTAATACATGTCCTAAGCTTGTTGTCAGCAAACTGTTTGCAGGCTTTCTTGTGCATCATCTTTAGAAGAGGCTTCCTTCTGAAATGACAGCCATGCAACCAATTTGATGTAGTGTGTGGCATATGGTCTGAGTACTGACATGCTGACCCCACCCGTTTAAGCTCTGAAGCAATTCTGGCAGCTCACATATGTCTAATTTGAAAATGAAATCTCAGGATATGACACGGAGCACATGCACTCTACATCTTTGGTCAAACATGGCAAGCCCTGTTCTAAGTAGAATCTGTGTTGTTAAACTGCCGTGTGGTTTTGCTAGCATGTTGAATCTCAGTTTCAGGAAGTTAACAACCTTCTTATAGCCTAGCCATCATTATGTAGAGCTACAATTCTTTTTTCAGATCCTCAGACAGTTTTTTGCCATGAGGTGCCATGTTGGACTTCCAGTGAGCAGTGAGATAGTGTAAGAGCCGTAACACTAAATTTAACACACCTGCTCGCCATTCACACCTGATACCTTGTAACACTGTGACATTGTGAAGGGAAAATGGCAAATTGAGCACAATTATACAGAATCTCACAAAAGTGAGTATACCCCTCACATGTTTGTAAATATGGTATTATACTGTATTTTTTTAAAGATATGATACTTTGATACAATATAAAGTAGTCAGTGTGCAGCTTGTATAGCAGTTTATATTTGCTGTACCCTCAAAATAACTCACCACACAGCTATCAATGTCTAAACCACTTCTAAGTGAAAATGGACAATTTGGGCCCAAAGTTTCACTATTTTATGTGGCCATCATTATTTTTCAGCACTGCCTTAACTCTCATGATCATGGGGTTCACTTTAACTTCACAGGTGGCTACTGGAATCCTCTTTCATTTCTCCACGATGACATCATGATGCTGGTGGATGTTAGAGGCATTGCGCTCCTCCACCTTCCATTTGAGGATGCCCACTGATGGGCAATATGGTTTAAGCCTGGAGACATGCTTGACCAGTCCAACACCTTTTCCCTCATTTTCCTTAGCAAGGCAGGGGTCATCTTGGAGGTGTGTTTTACAATGTACAGTACTCAGTGTACAGCTTGTATAACAGTCTAAATTTGGTGTGCCCTTAAAATAACTTAGCACTCAGTTATCAAGGTCAAAACCACTGGCAACAAAAGTGAGTACACCACCAGGGCCGATCCTAGGGGCACCGAGGCTCCCCTCACCCGAGGGGGGGCGCCGCCCACCTCGCCGCCCCGCAGTTGGCCTCTGACTCTGCCTGCAGCTACATCCACTTACTGCAGCTGCCGGTACAGGGAGGCGGAAGGACGGATCGCTCTCTTCCTGTCTCCTCCCCTGTATGTATCAGCGCTCAGTAAGAGCTTTCACCGCACCCCCTGCGACGCTCAGTCTCGGCTCCCGTGTGCCCCAGGAGGGGCCCAAGGGGAGTGAAGCAGCGTGATGACGTCACGCTGCTTACACGAAATCCGCTCCCGGGCCTGGACACCCCGCGGGGATCTGGAAAAGGGGAGAAAAGTTTTTGTTATTTTAAAATCCTTAGCTACAGGGGAGACTGGCTACAAGGGGGACACTGGCTACAGGGGGCAACTGGCTACAGGGGACACTGGCTAAGAGGGGACCACTGGCTACAGGGGGCCACTGGCTACAAGGGGGACACTGGCTACAGGGGCACGGGTAAGAGGGGGCCACTGGCTACAGGGGCAACTGGCTACCAGGGGGACACTGGCTACAGGGCAACTGGCAAAAGGGGACACTGGCTACAAGGGGGACACTGGCTACAGGAGGCATCTGGCTACAGGGGGGAATGGTACAAGG
>JAODAL010073421.1:0-14740 GCA_025379985.1 Phyllomedusa bahiana | reverse complement strand
CCCGGTTTTTGCCGATTGACCGCTTCCTTCACCTCCTCTGATGGCATCATAACTGGGCGTCAGAGCAGACTAAAACATCCTCTTGAACCTTTTAACATGCCTTCTGACCCCAACCGGCATTTTGTCATCAAAGAGGTCCGCAGACAATGGATTATCCACAGTGGTGGTACACGATTTGACTTTTGGGGCTGCTTCATTGGACGGATGCTAAAGATGCTGATGACGACCTTTGTGGCCGTGACTGCGAGGACGAGGAGGTAAGACTGCTAGACGCAGGTTGCATTAACCACGAAGGACAGATTGGCGACGATGTTCGTTACTTAGTTTCCAGGCCCCTGACCCACGATGACAGGCCTGACGGTCCTGCAACTGACGATCCGCTGGCATGCGTGTTTGCCAGCACTGGAAGGAGCACCTTCCTCGTACCTCTACCTCCATGTGCTACCCCCCTCTTTGCTCGCTTACCACCTGCATTTCGCTCCATGTTCAGAAATATAAAAATTTGAGAAGGTATGGAATAGTTTTGGAAAGTCTCTTATTAAAAAGACGGCAAATCACAGCATTCTCAATCCCTCTAATCAAAACAAAATTGCTGGATTCAAATTTAACTGCAGGTGTCTATCAAAAAATCTGGACTGGGCCAAAAGTCCAAAAAACACGTATCTGTTATGTTTTTGGTATAATAAACGGATTTTTTTGCACCTTTCAATCACCTGTGGTGAATATAGAATTGCTGTTTAAGATTTACGTGGATGCTGCTCAATGAACAATGCTGGGTGTGCAAAAGTAAAAAAACACTAACTGTTATGTTTTCGTATGATACACGGTATTTTTTGCACCTTTCAATTCAACTGTGGTGAATATAGAATTGCTGTTTTAAGATTTACGTGGATGCTGCGTCAATGAACAATGCTGGGTGTGCAAAAGTCAAAAAACACGTAACTGTTATGTTTTCGTATGATACACGTATTTTATGGCAACAAAAAACCTGTCTGACTACAAGATTGCTGGATTGTAATTTAACTGCAAGGTGATATATCAACAGTCACAGGTGTAAGGGGTAAAATTTAAAATGAACACAATACTGAAATGTATACTGAAAATAAAAGGGGAGTTTTGCACCTAACAAAGAGACCTGCATTTACTAGAAATGATGTGTATCCAATATAAGTTCAGGCTGCCCAATATCCAGGAAATATTTCAATAGCAAACTGTTAAAAAATAAAGATATTCCACTACAATGTCTACACTAAGTCTTGGGGAACTTTTTCCAGTGTTCTTTATAGATAGAGCTTGTCGTGTTCGCCCGCGGGGCCCACCCTTGCCCCCCTGCGTGAATTTACAGCGGTAGATGCTGCTTTTTAAAAATTTTCTAGCTAACTACATAAAATCTTCAAATCTCTAATATAACTAAATTGGAAGGGTCACGCTAATAGTAGAGGTTTCTCTGTGCAGAAATAGACTAATTCGCTGAGCTGTTTGGCCACAGGCAGAGCGCAGGTCCTATCCCTATGAGACGCTGAGAGACACTGAGGCTGAAACAGGGAAACGCTGTTCTATGTAAAACGAGGTCATGTGATTTTTTCCAGCCAATCGCAACCATACACATCCCTGTCATGACGTCGCACACACATCTCACCCTGCTCTATTCTGTAATCTGATTTGCTGGCCGCCAAAATTACAGGAAGCGCCGAAAAAGGCACGATCTTAATAGATGATGCTCAGATTTTAACCTAATTATCGCATGATCTGGAAATTTTGATCACCATAAAAACCTTGCCGATTTCAACTTTGTCGATAAAAATCGCTCAACACTAGTAGTGAGCTCTCTCTAGAGACAGTCATACGTAGTCAGCATGTTATCTTTTAGCGCTATGTGTATACAGGGAATATGTAGCTCTCTGTTTTAAGAAATTAATCAACACAGTCATTTGAATCTATATAGAATAAAAAAAGACAAAATACAAAAATGACATTCGAGGGTGGATTTTCTAATAAGACAATATACAGTATACAGTAAGTTTCTTCTGAAAGACATCAGCCTGTTTATGGACTTAATATTTACTATTAGGTATTTTTAGTGTGAAGGCAATAAAATACAAGTTTTACTGCTAAAGATATAAATGTACCAATTAATAATATTTGCCTGCCATTATACAGATAGCTCCCTCTAGATACAGTATGTTATCTCTGATATCTGGATTTCTGCCAGGTTTTTGTAGCTCAGTATCAATAAATCAAAGTGCTGTTATAAAGATATATTAAAAAATTTACTAGCATAGCCATTAAGCAACAATCTTTAGCCATACTTGTTTTCTAAAGTTATCATATTTCTTATATGCTTTAGGACAGTATCAAATGGCTGTAATACTGGCACATTTTAATGTCATATATTCGAAACATTAGATTACCACAAGGTACTAAAACTTTCTTTATGTATTGGCTTATCCAGTTAAAGGATGTCAGCTCTGTTATTCCTGTATACTGTTTGTGATATATGATCTAATAATAAAAAAAGACTCAAGAGAATATCTCAGCCCAAACAGTGATGGCATGGATCTGACATCTATAGTTACATAATTACATATAGTTAGTACGGTAGAAAAAAGACACGAGTCCATCAAGTTCAACCAAGGGTGGGGAAAACGTCGGTGAAGGAAGGGAGACAAGGAGTTCAAGCCCAGCCTACCCACTGGTGACTGCCCTGAAACACACAAGGCAAGAACCAATTTGCTCCAGGGAAGACCCCATCTCTGACCCCAGAGCCGCCACCAGACAGGATCCAGAATTAACGTATGTATTAATATTCTTTAGCTTCTGGTAGTTATCTAAACTCCCAACTTTTCCTGCTGTGACCAGCTCCTCAGGTGGCTATTCCACAGATTCAGAGTTCTTACAGTGAAGAACTCTTTTCTCCTCTGGAGATTGAATCCTTTTTTCTCCAGCCAAAGGGAATTTCCTCTTATCTTTTGAGGAGGCTTTACATGAAATAATTTTTCCCCATACTTTTTGTAGGGACCATTTATATATTCATACAAATTAATCATGTCCCCCTGAAGCCGTCTTTTCTCAAGACGAAATAAGTTCAATTCTACTAACCTCTCCTCATAACTAAGGTGTTCTATTACCCTTAAAAGTTTGGTTGCTCGTCTTTGTATTCTCTCTAGCTCCATTACATCTTTTCTATAAACTGGATCCCAGAACTGAACAGCATATTCCAAGTGAGATCGCACCAATACTTTATACAGCGATAATATTACATCCTTTTCCCACAAGTTCATGCCTCTTTTAATACACGCCAATATCTTGCTTGCCTTAGAGGCAGCTGATTACACTGCATGCTGTTCTGTAGTCTACGATCTACAAGAACGCCCAGATCTTTCTCAACAAGCAATACGCCTAGTTTTTCTCCCCCTAGGACATATGATGCCTGCAGATTATTAGTCCCAAGATGCAGAACTTTACATTTATCCACATTGAACCTCATTTGCCAAGTGGATGCCCAAAACACTCAGTGTGTCCCGGTCTGCTTGCAATTTATGAGCACTACCCTACATAGCTTGGTGCCATCTGCAAAAATAGAAACCGTGCTATTGATCCTCTCCACTATATCATTAATAAATACATTGAATAAAAGAGGATCCAGTACTGAGCCCTGGGGCACACCACTCACAACCGGGGACCACTCAGAGTAGGAGTTATTTACCACCACTCTCTGAGTACGATCCGATAGCCAGTTTTTAATCTAATTACACACTGTTACCTCTAACCCAATGGATTCTAATTTACCCAATAAACGCTTATGAGGGACAGTGTCAAATGCCTTTGCAAAGGTCTGACAACATTTGTCCTTAGTAAAACCATGCTGGCAATCAGTTATAACATTATATTCAGCCACATATTCCTGTATATAGTTCCTTATGAGCCCCTCAAAAGTTTTCCCACAACAGATGTTAATCTATGTCTATCTGATCTCTAGAATAAAGTAGTAGTGCCCTTCAGCTTCTATCAGCTTCACCCAACTTTTCAGGATTGTATGGCTGACCACCATACTATGGTAAACCTACCATGTGGCCTCAAGGATTAGAGCAGTCAGATCTCTACTGATTGAACACTTGAGTCACATGCCAGTAATATGTTAAATTGGCCAAAAAAACCTACCAATATACATTCTATTTTTGGCAGTATTATACATATTGCTTCCACTGCTTTTTTTTCCCAAAAACTAAAGAAAATAAATCAGCTACTTAATTACCAGTAACCATGTCTTCAATCTAATCAGTAAATGTGTATAAGAGTCAATGAAAATAAATCCTCTTCTATGCACTGACTGTTTGTGACTCATTGTCTATGCAGTAAAAGTTGTGCTGAGTTTCGTACACTGTTGGTCTTTACCAAGAGACAGGATGATTTGCCAAGGCTTAAATTTAGTTTCGTTTTATGGGCGATTAAATGAACAGATGGAAATTTAGTAATGAAATAACTTATTGTTGTACTGTGTGGCTTGTAATAAAATGTAACACGTCTCTTTGGTTTGACTCTTTTAATAACCAGTGTTAACTCTGAATAAAATGTACAAAGGATGTAAACCACACATCCAAATCCCTCAAACAGGGGAAAAGAATGTGTAATGAACTATTTATGACTAGGAAAAACTAGGCGATTGCAATGCTTTTGGCACAAATCAATAGTGTGAGAGGAAGCTCCGCAGCAGGATATTGCTTCTTCTATTGTTCACAGACAATTGATGAAGTTCAATTTACTACAGAGCAACCCAGTAGACATGATTCTTAACATGAGGTCTGTCTCTAAAATGGTGGAATAGGAGCCAACTTAATGTTCAACCTGCTTAACACATTCAAGGATGGAAAAAAAAACTAAAAGAATTACAGAAATAACAGTAAATTAAAGCAAGGGAGTAATAATAATAATAATAATAATATAATAATAATAAAAATAATCAAATAAATAATATAATATAATAATAATAATAATAATAATAATAATAATAATATGATAATAAAATATCTAAAACCCCTGGTTCAACTTTTGTAACAGAACTTTAAATATTCATCACATGAGTCTTCAGATCCCAGAACTCTCTTCAGCACTTTGGAATTAGTTTTCTATTTTTACAGAAACCCTCATTAAGTAAATGAGAAAATACAAAAGTGGTGGCTTTGTCAAAAGAAAAACAAAACACTATAACACTATTTGAAAATGAACATATATTAAAATACTTGAAAAATAATTATTCATCTGTTTTTATATATAAATATTATATATATATATATATATATATATATATATATATATATATATATATATATATATTATATATATATATGAGATAGGTAGAAATAAAGAAAAAATGCAGCACTTCAAAAAGATATGAGCTGTATAGGTATGAAAATATATATTAATATATAGATAGATAGACATGAGATATATAGCTATAAAAGATATAGATAGAAAAATAGATAAATGGAAAAAATGTGCAGCAATCACAAAAGTTTTGAAAAAAAGTGAAAAATGTTGAGCTCCAGTCCATATCAACAGGCGACGTTTTGGCTCATAATAGATATTTTCTTAAAAACGGCTCTATTAGGAGCCGAAACATCTCCTGTGGATATGGAATAAAGCTCCACTTTTTTCACTTTTTTTCCAAACTTTTGTGAGTGCTGCAAGTTTGTTTTATTTATGTAAGCATTGACCTGTGACAGAGGTCTTATGTTTGCTGGCACCCAACCTCATATACATTATTTTGAGTTCTACGTATTTTTCACAGATAGATAGATATAGAGATAGAGCGAGAGAGAGAGCGAGACAGACAGAGAGATATATAGATAGATATATAGATAGATAGGAATAAAGAAAAGATGCAGCACTTCAAAAAGTAAATTGGCCCCAATTGTAGATCATATTCTCCTGCATAGATGGGGAGTTAATAGAGATATGGAATTTAATAAAAGATAATCCATTTGGACCCATAGACTCAATGCATTTATACCAAGTGGTTTAAATGTTGACTTTGAAATCTTGCCAGGTTGTTGTGATCTACTTTGCCCGATATTCAGGGATACATTTTGTCAGTAAGGCATCGGTTGAGATATTAACTGAATTTTTTATGTATTAATTCTTATATTGATGGTACTTTTCCTTTTTTCACAGATGGGGAAGACATGGTAGAATGTGGCTGCTTACCATCGTCAGGTCTATCGATATACTGTTTTTTGATAGATAAATAAATGGATAAACTTTTTACTCTAAAATTAAAAAACTGCTTTAGATGCATGCTATTGATTCCAAATGTAGAGATTACTGGAAGCGTGAGGCTGCTTTTTATTCATAACCTTATGTTCTATTTTTGGCATGGAATAACTTTAGCAGAGCACTGTCTTTTGGCATTGCCCATCAATGGGTTCTATGAGTGTAAGTTTTTCGGTGGGCAGCAAAGAGATTGGTACACTTCTACTCCTCATGTATACATAATTTTTTTTTTACTTTAATTTTTTGAAACTTTCCTAATAGTTTGTTGTCCAATTAACCCGTATTGGCTGCCAGACCTTAAATGCTTTGGGGCTATATGGCTAAACCAGCAGGTTGTTATCAATGTATTATTATTCTAGGGAGTACTCCTTTTTCTGCCTATGTTTGCTTTAGTTTATTATTTTTATTGTTTATATAATTTGTCATCTATTCTATCTATTTAAAATGAAGAACAATTTTGCAGCACTTGATGGAAAAAAGTGAAAAAAAAAGGGTTTTATTCCAGCATGTCTAAAGATGATGTTTTGGCTCGCATAGAGCCTTTTTTAAGGTATGCGCGGTGAAATTTTTGCCATTTGACACACTAGAATAAAACACTTTTTTCACTTTTTCCATCAGTGAATGCTGCACATTTTCTTTTCATTTTAATAATTAATGGACTTGCGACCATCAATATTACTTCACTGGAACCCATATCTATCTATCTATCTATCTATCTATCTATCTATCTATCTATCTATCTATCTATCTATCTATCTACAGTGGTCCTACAACATTAGCCCTGCTCCCTGTTATCCATTAGTTATGGGATGTCTATATATAAATATGGCACTCTTGTTTGTGGTCTTAATATAATGCATATGCTCTAATAGTGTAGTCCAGACTGGGCTGGAGTGACGGGTAGGTGAATGCCTAAGGCACCTACCTTTGCCTATCAGTAAGGGAGCATAAAGATTTATGGAATAGGCCCAAGAGTTACAGCTGGCACCTTCCTTCAGCGGCTGGAATCAGAGATAACTCCAATCCAGGCTGTTTAACTACTTAGATGCTGCAGTTAAAACGACTGTGACATCTAGGCAGTTATACAGCAGGGCTCCCCCCTCCTACCTCTGAATGTCTCCCCCATTATGTAATCGTGGATTGCTGACTGGTATTCACGCCAGTCAGGAGCCTAAGGAAGGCTCCCAGTCCTGCCATCTTACCAGGACCAAGATTTTATATTGAAACGCGTCGGTCGGTTCTTGGAGTCTAGTGCATACCCTGTTGGGTGGTTGCATCCATGTGGAGCATGTACTTGTACCGTAACTACTACTTGTAAGTTTTTTAAAAAAATGTTTGAATTAAAGACAAATATATTTTAACTCCGGTACAGACTGCTTGGCCCTCACTGTGCATGCCCGCTTAAAGGGCGAACTTTAGGACGCTGGTCACTCACTCTCATTTTGCCAGGCCTGCCATCTTACTAGCGCTATGACACCCTGCCAGACACTTAATAGTCTGCTTTATATGCTCCATACAACGTCCATATGTGTAGTTGTATTAGCTTGCTGTTTAGCTAGTGGCACATTTTCCTTAATCCTTAATATGCACCTGAAATATATTAATATTAATAAAGCACTATGTGTGTGTGTGTAAATATATATATATATATATATATATATATATATATATATATATATATATATAATTCACCTTTAATATTTGTAATGATATATATGATATATTTAATGCATTAATAATTAATGTTAATCACTTGTTAATTGTATAGGTTGGAAATATCTGCTAGGAATGTATTATTCTGGCTTAAAAAAGGCTCCTGATAGGAGTTGAAACATTGCTGTTCCATGACATAGGGCAATAAAAATGCACATGGATCCTTTCTACTGGAGTGCCGTGACTTTATTTTTAAGGATAGATAGATAGATAGATAGATAGATAGATAGATAGATAGATGAATAGTCTAATCATAAGAATAGGTATTACTAGCTAAAAAATAGATACAAATTGACATGATATGCAATTAGGTATTAGGTAGGTAGGTAGATAGAAAGACTAATAGATATTAAATGATATACCTCAAAAAACACATCTATCTTAAAAATATAAGATAGATAAATAGATGGACAGACACAAATAGATAGATAGATAGATAGATAGATAGATACACAGATACAAACACAAATATGAAAGTAATATGTGGACAGAGAAACATTGGTCTAAAAGTTTTAATAAACCTGCTAATATTTGTACAGACACTTCTAAGCTTGTATAAGAACTATATATAACTTGTAAATTATAATTATAACAAGGTTTCAGGTAACATTCAGTAAATGTTATGCACAATATCCGATGTAATGTTCTTGTCAACATAATAGAATTTGAGCCAAAGATTCTAGCAATTAGTAAACCTCAAATAGCTTTTCCTGCAGGCGATGTATTTTATTGTAGGAACAGAATAGGTACAGTCAAATGCCACAGCCAATAAACAGTGCAGAGTTGGAAGGTATGATCATATTATTATTATATGTTGCACTGTAGATTTATTGCACTCAGTAGCAGATACAATTACGTACGTAACTAAATCTTAATTCAGTTAATACATCAAGGTAAAATAATGTAATTGTAATTGCTACTATTATTTTATACATTATCAAGAAACCCAGGTGTAAGGTACAGCTCCAGATATTCCCTACATTACTTTCTGTGGCAGTAATAAAATAATGAAAGGGATATAAAACTGAGATATTACAGAGAAACACCGAACTGACTAGTTAATATCATGTATATGTATATATACTACACCTAATGCACTTGATCCAGCAAGACTCATATGGCCATTACTTTTTATCCCATCCTATATAAAGATGTGGCTCAGCAGAGTTTGTCATTTGCCACAATACAGTATCTGCGCTGCATCTCTCTCTCTCTCTCTCTTTCTCTCTCTCACATGGCAAAGTCTATCCGATTTTTGTTTTGGCATAACTCACCTGATATTTTAATCAACACTGCACAATTGATGTAATGAAGTGTATTACTGATCCTTGAAATAGTACTATATAGTGGAACTATCATTGTCATTTACAGTTACAGAATGTGTTTTATGTAGGTTTCCATTGATCCGTAATTGATGGATAGATAGATAGATAGATAGATAGATGGGTAGATAGATAGATGAGTAGATAGATAGATAGAAGAAGGATATATATTAGGCAGATAGATAAGTATATAGATATAAGAAGGATAGATGTTAGACAGATAGATAAGTAGATAGATAGATAGATAGATAGATAGATAGATATTGCAGTCCATATTCTAGTTCTAAAGAATTGAAGGATAAATTCCCTTCTTCTATTTTTGAAGCTGCTCTACTGCTTTTTCATCTATCTATCTATCTATCTATCTATCTATCTATCTATCTATCTATCTATCTATCTATCTATCTATCTATCATGATTTGCCACATATATATCCATAATGATATTCATTATCCATTATCCTTTATCCATTTAACATTAACCATTCACAGCAATTGTGCAAACAGTATCTTACAAATAGATTTCCCAAATTACATCTGAATTACTTGTTTCCAGAATGTAGTTTTTCTTAATTAGTAATACATGATTATTAGGTGCAAGACACATCACTGTTTTCTTTAAATAAACTCAAAACCAATATTTTTACTTCCTAAAGCTAAAACAAAGTTAACAACTCACAGGGAGACAACAATCTTGAAAATACAGATAAATGACAGAAGTGCAGTCCTTACCAGTATGTGACAATAATCGCAAGAAATGCTTTGTTGCCATCGATGAAAACAAATCAAACTCTGTGAGTGAATAAATAATAGTTTTCTCTCCTGTTGTTTAGCTCCTTCCCTTGTCAGTGATACAATGTATGCTTCTAAATTCTGCTTCTGTGTATTGAGAAAACACTTCAAGGACCTCCCTATAATAAGCCTTATAGAGCTGGCTGTAGAATTGGAGACACAGACGCCCCCTGCTGTTCTCCTTCCAGAATGCAGCTTAGAATAGATGTAGAACACTTAGAAGTTAATCTCTGTCCTCCACAACTAGGAGCAGGGATGAGGAATCAATACACAGTGGGGAGCTTCTTCTCTGTGCTGCTCTGTAGTATTTTCTGCCTAGGGATGTATTATAATCATTTTTAACTGTGACTATAATTGCCAGACAAGCTATTTCCAATTCCTGGAGTCTCTAATTTAAAAATAACATTTGTGATACATTGTGTAACAGAGCAAGAGAAAAAACCAACAGAGGACACTAAACATATCTGTATGCTGCACACTGAGCAATCACACCACTGATACAATGCGGGCACTGTCTTCTAGGAAGAGCTCTATTGTGCCCACTGAAATACAACAACCTGCCTACTGGGTGGATATTTAATGCAAGAGCTACTGAAAGCTTATTTATTATCCAAAAAGTGACTGTCTGTGACATATGAATATGGGAGGATAGAAAAGGAGTTTCTGTTGAAAAACACATACTAAATGCAACCCCATAAGGAACGCTTTTCCTGAACGTAGAGTATAAATGTATTGTATGACCTTCATTTTCGAACATTTAGGGTATATACTGCTGTATTTTTTCTGTTTTCACTTTCTAATTTGTCTATATTTTTAAATTATTTTATTGATATGATCATTGGGGAAGTCACTTTATTTAGATTACTGCAAAAATAGTTCTGTATAGCAGGCACCTGGACATAACAAGTCGGAACAGACTTGTTGACGTCTATGGGAAAATATTGTGGGCATGCTCTGTTACCTGTGCAGAGGTCATTGTGCAGAGAGGGGGGGTGGCGTGGACTGTCCCGATCACCTATGTCAATACTATAATCCTGTGTTATCTATCTAGAGGTGCCATACTTCATGGTGATCCTTCCCTTTTGAAGACATTGTCATAGCTAGTGATACTGCCTCTAGTGACCACAAAGTGATCATGAGTTGGATTGGTCTCATGGAAGCAACTGCTCTATTCTTTTTGTCTATCTATCTATCTATCTATCTCTTTATCTATCTATCTATCTATCTATCTATCTATCTATCTATCTATCTATCTATCTTCCTTTCTATCTATCTTCCTATCTATCTATCTATCTATCTATCTATCTATCTATCTGTCTGTCTGTCTGTCTGTCTGTCTGTCTGTTCTGTCTATCTATCTGTCTTCATATCTATCTATCTATCTATCTATCTATCTATCTATCTATCTATCTATCTATCTATCTATCTATCTATCTATCTATCTGTCTATCTATCTATCTAACTATCTAGCTACCTATCTACAGTGGCCCTCAACATACAATATTAATTGGTTCCAGAAGAACAATTGTAGGTTGAAACCATAACTCTATGAAAAGCTAGTAATTTGTTCTGAGGCCCTTTAATTTCACTCAACATAATGTAAATAAAAAAATTAAAGAAATAAAGCTGATAACTAATCCAGATAGAGCAAGTCCTTACATGATAACATCAGAAAGAGCTGCTGGAAGCTGGAATCACTTTGTATTTTAAGGAAAGACACTTCTCTGGGTCATGTACTTTATATACAATGTACTAAAAATAAGGAAAATGGGGCTGCCTTTACCTAATGTGTACTGCCCGGGCTGATCCCAACTTTATGCTGGATAATAAGCAAAGCTTCCTGGAGGCTTAAACCAAAATCTCTCAAACTTTCACCCATTTTTTGTTTGGGACCAAACAAATACATTTTTAACTCAGAAGATGTGCAAGTGTCAAACCTGTTGGCAAGCCTGCCCAAGATTCAGTCAACAGTACGCTTTTTAGAGCTAGGTCATGATTTTACCTCCCTGAGGGTTGCTCCCTATAACTGACCAATCAACATAGACATTTTCTATTCATCATTAAGGAAAGTCATCTTGTAAATTGCACTCATATGATTCCTGAAGTCTTTGAGACCAGTAGGCTCATCTCCATATTTTGGAAAACATGGTGCGCCAAAGAAGTATGGTACTGATAGGGGTATCGCTAAAGTAGTGCTAGATGTTCAAGAAGTAGCAGGCATCTCACAGTCTCTTTCCAATGACATGGTAGTAAAGTACAGTACCACAATAAGGCAGGAATGCAGTTCTCCAATAGCAATTCTGTAGCTAGCATTCTAGGATACAGTTTCACCAACACAGCCAATTTTTTTCAGCAAACTCCACAAAGGGAACACTTACAAATGCACATGCTCTTACTTATGTGGCTGATCCCACTACGACTTGTGAACCTTCAGCTTGTTTGTGACGCCAAATTGCAGTGCCCGGGTTTGGGGTGTCCAAACTCTATGTTGGATTCCCCAGATATCGTCGAGGTGTCACCATGTGTTACTGCTCTCTGGAAGGGTTGGTAAGGCGTGGTGCACCCCAATAGGAAATAAGTCCAGAGTCAGGGGTTCTGCAGGTCGAGACCAGTGGTTAGTAGAAGAGATACTGCCAGACTGCCTGTGTGACCAGATGAGGATTCTGTAGATACCAAACCATAGATCCTGGGTCACCAGCCCTTTGACCAGAAAGCCAACCAGATGACTGAGCCATGGACCCTGGGACAGCAGCACTTGAGCCTTCAGTGGTTCTGCAGATAGAGACCAGTGATTAGCAGAAAAAACTCGGTCAGACTGCCTGTGTTACCAGAAGAGGACTCTGAAGATTCCAAGCCAGAGATCCTGGGTCACCAGCCCTTTGACCATGAAGCCAGCATGACAACTGAGCCACAGACACTTGGACACCAGTGCTTCAGCTGGCATACCAGCCTTCTGAGAGAGAGGGGAGAGCCTTTCCTCATGACTCTTTGTCTACCAGGGAGGAGACTTGAGAAGCTCCTCAGTGTCTTCCCTTTATTGTGTTGCACTTTTTTTCCTCCATTAAAGAAGTGCACTGGTTTACTGCAGACCACAGACTCTCTGCACTTATTTCCCATTAGGGTGCACCACACCGTACTAACCCTTCCAGAGAGCAGTAACACATGGTGACACCTTGACGGTGTCTGTGGGATCACCCTAAACTACCTTAAACCTGGGCACTGCAAATGTTCAAAAGGTCTGTTCATCCTGGTACATGTAAAGATCAGTACAGGACATGTAGGTCTAGGACTATAAGAGGCACGATTACACCACCAGTCACTGCATGCACTGCACTATTAAAGATGATGTATAAGTAAAAAATTCATGATAATGAGTTGGATCAGTTTGTGGGATGTTGTGTCTTGAAACCACACTCAACATAAAGGGCCACATGGATGAAAACTGTCTGGGTCTAAGACTGTCCTTGTTGTCCATAGCAACCAATCAGAGCGCCCTTTCATTTCATATAGTGCTCTGGAAAAATGAAAGGGACGCTCTGATTGGTTGCTATGGACCAAGACACTTTTCATACATGTCCCCCATAGTGTCCCAGGGAAGACCATTGTATGTTGAAAATATTGTATCCTGAGGCAATTTTAACTTGAGGGACTTCTGTATCTATCTATCTATCTATCTATCTATCTATCTATCTATCTATCTATCTATCTGTCTACAGCAGGTGAAATGAGTATTGAACACTTCACCAATCTTCTAAGTAAATATATTTCTAATGGTGCTATTGACATGAAATTCTCACCAAATCCTAGTCCAACACATTTACTAAATAGTTGAAATATATACTAACACATATGGAGCATAGATTTCCATCAGTGATTCATGGATAACCACAGGTAAGACAACTTTCCCTAACATAATGATTTTTTCTGTTTTTATATTGTAAAGTGCTCAGTATGTATATATAAGTACTATGTAAAAATTATTAGTGATATTGTTCTTGGAGTTTATACATACTAACTGACTCTATAATGGTATTATTAATGTATTCACTTGTTTGTACGTATTAGTTTGATTCATTGTTATCTATTATTCATTCATTCATTCACAAGCACTGTTATGACGCAAGACTGTAAATACTTTTTTTTGTCAGTATAGGAAGTGAGAGAGACAGAGTATTACTGAAAAAAAAATGCTAAGTGCACTTGTTTGAAGAAAAACCCCAGTCATTATATCATCAGCACATGAAACATTTTTCTGACATCCCTTGAAAAACACTCTGCTTCAAGGAAACGAGAGGCACGTTACTATCAATGTCTGGAGATTGTCTATCCTTCTGAATAGTAGTGGGAGAAAATTCCAGTAATAAAGTTATCATATGATAGGAGCTGTCCATATTGATGATCCTTTCCATAGAGCGCAAACCAAGTAAAAGATGTCAAAAATGTTTTTTCTGTAGTAGAAAAATACCATGAGCATTATTCTAATTTGGCTTAAATCTACATATATTGCACTGAATAGCTACTTTTGTAGAGATACCCATTTAGTAGTGCGTTGGACTTCCTATGTGGTGTAGTTTCTACTAGATGTTGAAATCGTTTTGCACAAATATTGCCCCATGTGAATAGCATAGTATTTTTTTTTGTTTT
>JAODAL010073420.1:0-14742 GCA_025379985.1 Phyllomedusa bahiana | reverse complement strand
CTCCCCCCAACCTGCGGTTAGTCCCCCTGCCACCCCTGCTGTCCTTTCGTCGGGCTACGTTTCCCCCCGGGCCCTTCTGTCGTTTCCCGGCCCCCCCCCCTTTAACATGTTGAGAAGTAAGGTCCTTTTGGCTCCTTATTCATCAAACTATCGATTGGTTTTGACATATACGACCTTTTTGACCTCCTGACTGGACACCATGTTGCAGGAACCTGGCTTGAGTTCTCCTGTCCAACTATGATGTCTGCCTTCTGCCTTTGTACCTTGAATCATGTCCTCTGGCCAACTGCTAATAGAGACTACTCCAGGGATAGTGACCAGTGGATTTATGGTATGAAAGTCCAACTGCCTTGACCTTTCCTGTCCAACTATGATGTCCATCTTCTGCCTTAATCCCTTGAATCATGTCTTCTGGTCTTCAATACGTCAACTGCTAACAGATTCTACTCCATGGATACTGACCAGGGAATGCCTTCACCTCTGTTGTCCAACTATGATGTCCATCTTCTGCCTTGATACCTTAAATCATGTCTTCTGGTCATCAATACGTCAACTGCTAATAGATCCTACTCCAGGGATAGTGACTGGAGCATTCCTTGTGGAAAAGTTCATACCTTAAGGTTGAGGAGCTCACAATCACTTCGGTTACACTCCCTGTTTTAGCCCTGATAAACGCAATGTGTCCCCTATTCCACTGGGCCCCATGACAGTGTCCCCTACATGAAATGAGTGGCCCTAGTAGACAACCTCTTTGAAGGCTTTATGAAGACTCAACCACTAAGGGGTCAAAATGACTCCTACTGTTCCATATTTAGATTTTTGGCTCCTAATCCATCCAACTAGCTACTGGTTTTGACCCATACCGAATAAACTGTGCCAACCCTGACCTTCTGCCTAGACACCATGTTGCACGAAGTCCACCTGCCTTAAACTCTCCCACCCAACTATGAGGTCTCTCTTCTGCCTTAGTTGCTTGAATTAACTCTTCTGGCTATCAACACATTAACTGCTAATAGATCCTACTCCAGAGATACTGACCAGGGGACTCCCTGTGGGAAAGTCCACCAGCCTTGACCTCTGCTGTCCAATTATGAAGTCCATCTTCTGCCTTGATACCTTAAATCATGTCTTCTGGTCACCAATATGTCAACTGCTAATAGATCCTTCTCCAGGGATAGCGACCAGGAGATTCCCTGAGTGATAGTCCTCACTTAAAGGCTGAGGAGCTCACTATCAGTTAGACTCCACTTAGACTTGATCAACTTAAAGTGTCCCCTATTCCAACAGACCCCATAACAATGTCTCCTTCGTGGAATTGGTGGCCCTGAGTAGACTCTCTTTGAAGCACTGATGAAGGCTCAATCACTACGTTGTCCAAGTGGCTCCAACTGTCCACAAAAAAGGAGGAGGACGCAATTGGTATTCTCTGTGGAAGGCGTCTCCCCGGTGGCACGAGCCTATGAGCTGCCTGAGAGTTA
Organism: Phyllomedusa bahiana; assembly: GCA_025379985.1. NCBI lineage: Eukaryota > Metazoa > Chordata > Amphibia > Anura > Hylidae > Phyllomedusa > Phyllomedusa bahiana. The sequence goes on along the minus strand of JAODAL010073420.1, from coordinate 13,264 downwards.
ACTCAGCAGAACAAGAGCGAAGAACTTTTCAGAAGTTTCTGCCAGAAGCGAAATGAAGTTAAAAATCATAAAATAATAAAAAGTAAAATAAACTATTGATATCATTAAAGGAGCATAATCACAGCGAATAACAAACCGCCCCGGATGGAAGACGCCGGCTTAAATCAACAGAAATCTCGCACAAAGAATTATGTACAATAAGCAACACGGAAAATTATAAATCAACAAATGGCGCTTTCAGCCGCAAGAAGAAAGAATCCATTAACCGCTCTGAGCAATTGGTTCAATAATACATTTAAATCCACTGATATTGAGAAAGCAATTTTTGGAGTCTGGTTATAAATTGCTCTTGTAATTATGTAACTACAAAACAAACAGAACAAAAGATTATAGATGACTGAAGTCTCGGGGTTTGCACTTGCGGGATTCGGCTGCTCCGCACGAGGAACGTTAGGAAACATAAGATAAACTGTATCCTTAGTCAAACGGAAGCCGCACATAATTACACTTCAGGCTTCTTAAAGGTGAGCCGACCGCTGGGGTCAGGAAGTGTTGTCACGGTGGGGACTTGAGGAGAGTAAGCTTCTGAGGGCTATTGTTATGATGTCACTGCATAATGATGGAATCACCAGGTCTGAAGAGCAGGGGTCCGGCCATTCATTCCAGTCCAGTGCTGACCATCAGTGGTCATGCACCGGCAGGCTAGGACCGGCCCACGGGAGAGCAGGGGAAACCCTTGGGGCCGGTCTCCCGAGAGAGAGGAAAAATCAAGAGGAAAAGTCATGTGCAGCAACTGTAGGGTGGCCCCAAGAATCAACTCCATGGGTGCCCCTGAGAATCATCTCCACTGGTGGCCCCCAAGAATCAGCTCCACTGCTGGGCCCCAAGAATCAACTCCACTGATGGCCCCCAAGAATTACCTCCACTGGTGGACCCCAAGAATCAACTCCACTGGTGGCCCCCAAGAATCAACTCCACTGGTGGCCCCAAGAATCAGCTCCACTGATGGCCCCCAAGAATTACCTCCACTGGGGCCCCCAAGAATAAAACCCCCCACTGGTGGCCCCAAAAATTCAACTCCAATGGTGGCCCCAAGAATCATCTCCCGGGGGCCCCCAAAAATTCACCCCACTGTACCCCCAAAAATTTTTTTCCACTGCGGGGCCCCCCCAAAGAATCAATCCACTTTTGGCCCCCCAAAAAATTACCCCCACTGGGGGCCCCCAAAGAATCAACTCCCCCACTGGGGGCCCCCCCAAAAATTTAACTCCACTGGGGGGCCCCCAAAAATCGCTCTAGGGTGATCCCAAAAATAAACCCTCCATGGGGGGCCCCAAAGGAATCAACTCCACGGGGGCCCCAAGAACCCAGCTCCACGGGGTAGGCCCCCGAGGAAAACCACACAGGGGGGGCCCCAAGAATCCCCCTCCATGGTGCCCCCAAGGGAATCACTACACTATAGACCCCAGAATCAACTCCCCACTTAGGGGCCCAAGAATAAACCCCAAATGGAAACCCCAAGAACCAACTCCACGGTGGCCCCAAAAATTTATCCCCAAATTGGGGCCCCCAAAACCATCTCTCCCCCGGCCCGGCCCCCAAAAGAATCACCTCCACTGGGGGGAAAAAAGAATAAACCTCCACTGGTGGACCCCAAGAATCAACTCTACTGGGGGCCCCCGAGAATCAACTCTCGGTGGGCCCCAAGAATCAACCTCAAAGGGTGGGACCCCAAAAATTTAAAACCCCAAAAGGGTGGGCCCAAGAATCAACCCCACTGCGGGCCCCCAAAGATTTCAGCTCCACTGGTAGCCCCCGAGAATAAATCCCACAGGGGGGGCCCCCCAAAAAATCCCCTCCATTGGAAGGGCCCCCAAAGAACCCCCTTTCACGGGTTAAAATCCCAGAATCAACCCCCCTTGGGGGCCCAAAAATCAACTCCCCCCTGGTAGACCCCGGGAACCCAAAATCCGGGGGTTTGGCCCCCAAAAGAATCATCCCCCGGGTTTGGCTCCAAGACCCATCTCTACCGGTGGCCCCAAGATCCACCCTTCCACTGGGGGCCCCCCAAAACCCCACCTCCACTGGTGGACCCCAAAAAATTCATCTTTTCCCTTTTTGGGGGAAACCCCAAAAGAATCACCTCCACGGGTGGACCCCAAAAAACATCCCCCCTGGTGGGCCCCCCAAAATTTTCCCCTCCACTGGTGGCCCCCAAAAATTCTTCCCCCACGGGGGAAAACCCAAGAATCATCCCCACGGGCGACCCCAAGAATCCCCTTTAAAAGGGTTTAGATCCCAGAACCCAAACCCACTTGGGGGCCCCAAGAATAAACTCCACTGGGGGCCCCAAAGAATCAGCTCCACGGGGGTGGAACTCAAAAACCCCATCTCTCCCGATGGCCCAAAAATCCCCTCCACTAGGGGGGCCAAAAAAAAATCCCCTCCACGGGTTTGGGCCCCAAAAATTTCTCTCCACTGGGGGACCCAAGAATCACCTAAAATAGTAGATCCCAGAATAAAACCTCCACTTATGGCCAAAATCAACTCCGGGTTAAAAACCCCCAAAAACCCAAACTCCCTGGTGGCCCCCAAAAATTTTATCCCCCACTGGGTGGCCCAAGAACCATCTCCCCGGGCGGCCCCAAAAATTCACCTCCCACTGGGGGGCCCCCAAGAATCACCTCCACGGGTGGACCCCAAGAATCAACTCTACGGGTGGCCCCCGAGTTCAACTCTCTGGTCCCCCCAAAAGAACCCAATCTACTGGTAGATCCCAAATAAACTCCACGGTGGGCCCCAAGAATAAAATCATCCTGCTGGCCCCAAAATCAGTCCACGGGGGAAGCCCCCGAAATAAAACAAACCAGGGGGGCCCCCCAAAAATCACCTCCACGGGGGGGAAACCCCAAAGAATCACCTAAAAATGGTACATCCCAAAATTCAACCCCACTTGTCCCCCCAAAGGGGGAATCAACCCACGGGTAACCCCGGGAACCAACTCCACGGGTTTGGCCCCAAGAATCATCTCCCCGGGGGCCTCCAAAAAACCCATCTCTACGGTGGCCCCAAAAATCACCTCCACTGGTGGACCCCAAAAAATCACCTCCATGGGGGACCCCAAAAATTCATTTTCCACTGGTGGACCCCAAAAAAAACCCTTTCCACTGGGGGGCCCCAAAAGAATAAACCCCATTGGGGGCCCCCAAAAAATCCCTCCACTGGGGGCCCCCAAAGGAATTCATTTCCACTGGTGGACCCCCCAAGTTTCTTTCCCAAATGGGGGAGCCCCAAGAATCCCCTACACGGGGAAATTTCCCAGAATCAACCCCCTTTTGGGGGCCCCAAGAATAAACTCCAGGGGGCCCCAAAAATTTCAGCTCCACTGGGGGAAACCCTCAAGAACCTTCTCTACCCGAGGGCCCCCAAGAATCCCCTCCATAGGGGCCCAAAAAGAACACCTCCATTTGGTTGCCCCAAGAATCACCCTCCACTGGTGGCCCCAAGAATCATCTCCACTGGTGGCCCCAAGAATCACCTCCACTGGTAGCCCCCAGAATCACCTCCACTGGTGGCCCCAAGAATCAGCTACACTGGTGGTCCCAAGAATCATATCCACTGGTGACTTCAAGAATCAACTCCACTGGAGGGCCCCAAGAATAATCTCCATTGGTGGCCCCAAGAATCAGCTCCACTGTTGGGCCCCAAGAATCAACTCCCCTGGTGGGTCCCAAGAATGAACTCCACTGGTGGCCCCAAGAGTCAACTCCACTGGTGGGCCCCAAGAATCAGCTCCACTGGTGGCCCCAAGCATCAGCTCCACTGTTGGGCCCCAAGAATCAAATCCACTGGTGGGTCCCAAGAATCAACTCCACTGGTGGCCCCAGGATTCATCTCCACTGGTGGCCCCAGGATTCATCTCCACTGGTGGGCTACAAGAATCATCTCCATTGGTGGCCTCAAGAATCAACTTCACTGGTGGCCCCAAGACTCAACTCCACTGGTGGCCCCAGGAATCATCTCCACTGGTGGAACCCAAGAATCAACTCCACTGGTGGCCCCAAGAATCAACTCCATTGGTGGCCCCAATAATCAACTTCACTGGTGGGCCCTAAGCATCCCAGTCTGACACTACAGCTTTGGATGTGACTGGAGTAAAAGATGTGATGTAAGTAAAGTGCAGTTTCCCATCATTTGCTATAGACTTGGGCTTTGGACACGTCCTTCTAAATGGAGGCTAATGATAGTGAATACGGATGCAACCAGCAAGTTGGCCAAACTGTGCCCTGAGAGTCGGCAGAAATCCAAACTTGCTGAGCTTCTACATAATCACATTCATCATCACTTGTGATCGGAGCGCGGCGACATTGTGTGCTTAATGTTGCGCAGCCCTTATAGTCGCAGCCTAATCCTGAGCTGGATGGAATATGGCACCGACCGGACTGTGGAGCAGGAATCATCCACAGAGAGCGGCGCTACGTCTGCACCACCAACCATTCTCTGTCCTCCTATAGAAGCTACGTCTGCACCGCCAACCATTCTCTGTCCTTCTATAGAAGCTACGTCTGCACCGCCAACCATTCTCTGTCCTCCTATAGAAGCTACGTCTGCATCGCCAACCGATCTCTATCCTCCTATAGAAGCTACGTCTGCACCGCCAACCATTCTCTGTCTTCATAGACTACGTCTGCACTGCCAACCATTCTCTGTCCTCCTGTAGAAGCTACGTCTGTACGCAACCATTCTCTGTCCTCCTATAGAAGCTACGTCTGCACCGCCATCCATTCTCTGTCCTTCTATAGAAGCTACGTCTGCACCGCCAACCATTCTCTGTCCTTCAATAGAAGCTACGTCTGCACCACCAACCATTCTCTGTCCTCCTATAGAAGTACGTCTGCACCGCCAACCATTCTCTGTCCTCCTATAGAGCTACGTCTGCACGCCACCATTCTCTGTCCTCCTATAGAAGCTACGTCTGCACCGCCACCATTCTTGTCCTCCTATAGTAACTACGTCTGCACCGCCAACCATTCTCTGTTCCTCCTATAGAAGCTACGTCTGCACGCCAACCATTCTCTGTCCTTCTATAGAAGCTACGTCTGCACACGCCAACCATTCTCTGTCTTCTATAGAAGCTACGTCTGCACCGCAACCAGTCTCTGTCCGCCTATAGACGCTACGTCTGCACCGCCAACCAGTCTCTGTCCTTCTATAGGAACTTCGTCTGCATCGCCTTCCGTTATCTCTGCTCCTATAGTATCTACGTCTGCACCGCCAACCATTCTCTGTCGTCTTAGAAGCTACGTCTGCACCGCCAACCATTCTCTATCCTCCTATAGTAACTACGTCTGCACCGCCAACCATTCTCTGCCCTTCTATAGAAGCTACGTCTGCACCGCCAACCATTCTCTGTCCTCCTATAGAAGCTACATCTGCACCGCCAACCATTCTCTGTCCTCCTATAGAAGTACGTCTGCACCGCCAAACCATTCTCTGTCCTCCTATAGAAGCTAACGTCTGCACGCCAACATTCTCTGTCCTTCTATAGAAGCTACGTCTGCATCGCAACCATTCTCTGTCTCCTATAGAAGTACGTCTGTACCGCCATACCATTCTCTGTCCTCCTATAGAAGCTACGTCTGCAACGCCAACCATTCTCTGTCTCCTATAGAAGTACATCTGCACCGCCAACCAATCTTGTCTTCTATAGAAGCTACGTCTGCACCGCCCAACCATTCTTGTCCTTCTATAGAAGCTACGTCTGCACCGCCAACCAATCTCTATCCTCCTATAGAAGCTACGTCAGCACCGCCAACCATTCTCTGTCCTTCTATAGAAGCTACGTCTGCACCGCCAACCATTCTCTGTCCTACTATAGAAGCTACGACGGCACCGCCAAGCACTCTCTGTCCTTCTATAGAAGCTACGTCTGCACCGCCAACCATTCTCTGTCCTCCTATAGTAACTACGTCTGCACCGCCAACCATTCTCTGTCCTCCTATAGAAGCTACGTCTGCACCGCCAACCATTCTCTGTCCTCCTATAGTAACTACGTCTGCACCGCCAACCATTCTCTGTCCTCCTATAGAAGCTACGTCTGCAGCGCCAACCGATCTCTCTCCTCCTATAGTAACTACGTCTGCACCGCCAACCCTTCTCTGTCCTCCTATAGAAGCTACATCTGCACCGCCAACCAATCTCTGTCCTTCTATAGAAGCTACGTCTGCACCGCCAACCATTCTCTGTCCTTCTATAGAAGCTACGTCTGCACCGCCAACCAATCTCTATCCTCCTATAGAACCTACGTCAACACCGCCAACCATTCTCTGTCCTTCTATAGAAGCTACGTCTGCACCGCCAACCATTCTCTGTCCTTCTATAGAAGCTACGTCTGCACCGCCAACCATTCTCTGTCCTCCTATAGTAACTATGTCTGCACCGCCAACCATTCTCTGTCCTCCTATAGAAGCTACGTCTGCATCGCCAACCGATCTCTATCCTCCTATAGTAACTACGTCTGCACCGCCAACCATTCTCTGTCCTCCTATAGAAGCTACGTCTGCACCGCCAACCATTCTCTGTCCTCCTATAGAAGCTACGTCTGCACCGCCAACCATTCTCTGTCCTCCTATAGAAGCTACGTCTGCACCGCCAACCATTCTCTGTCCTCCTATAGTAACTACGTCTGCACCGCCAACCATTCTCTGTCCTCCTATAGAAGCTACGTCTGCACCGCCAACCATTCTCTGTCCTTCTATAGAAGCTACGTCTGCACCGCCAACCAATCTCTATCCTCCTATAGAAGCTACGTCAGCACCGCCAACCATTCTCTGTCCTTCTATAGAAGCTACGTCTGCACCACCAACCATTCTCTGTCCTCCTATTAGAAGCTACGTCTGCACCGCCATCCATTCTCTGTCGTCCTATAGATAGCTACTTGCCCGCCAACCATTCTCTGTCCTTCTATGAAGCTACGTCTGCACCGCAACCATTCTCTGTCCTTCTATAGAAGCTACGTCTGCACGCCAACCATTCTCTGTCCTCTATAGGAGCTACGTCTGCATCGCCAACCATTCTCTGTCCTGCTATAGAAGCTACGTCTGCACCGCCACCCATTCTCTGTCCTTCTATAGAAGCTACGTCTGCACCGCCAACCATTCTCTGTCCTCCTATAGTAGCTACGTCTGCACCGCCAACCATTCTCTGTCCTTCTATAGAAGCTACGTCTGCACCGCCAACCATTCTCTGTCCTTCTATAGAAGCTACGTCTGCACCTCCAACCATTCTCTGTCCTCCTATAGAAGCTACGTCTGCACCGCCAACCATTCTCTGTCCTCTATAGAAGCTACGTCTGCACCGCCAACCATTCTCTGTCCTCCTATAGAAGCTACGTCTGCACCGCCAACCATTCTCTGTCCTCCTATAGAAGCTACGTCTGCACCGCCAACCATTCTCTGTCCTCCTATAGAAGCTACGTCTGCACCTCCAACCATTCTCTGTCCTCCTATAGAAGCTACGTCTGCACCTCCAACCAATCTCTGTCCTCTATAGAAGCTACGTCTGAACCGCCAACCACTCTCTGTCCTTCTATAGTAGCTACGTCTGCACCTCCAACCATTCTCTGTCCTCCTATAGAAGCTACGTCTGCACCGCCAACCATTCTCTATCCTCCTATAGAAGCTACGTCTGCACCGCCAACCATTCTCTGTCCTCCTATAGAAGCTACTTTCTGACACCGCCAGCCATTCTCTGTCCTCCTATAGTAAGCTAGCCCTGCACCGCCAACCATTCTCTGTCCTTCTATAGAAGCTACGTCTGCACCTCCAACCAATCTCTGTCCTTCTATAGAAGCTACGTCTGCACCGCCAACCATTCTCTGTCCTCCTATAGAAGCTACGTCTGCACCGCCAACCATTCTCTGTCCTCCTATAGAAGCTACGTCTGCACCGCCAACCATTCTCTGTCCTCCTATAGAAGCTACGTCTGCATCGCCAACCATTCTCTGTCCTCCTATAGAAGCTACGTCTGCACCGCCAACCATTCTCTGTCCTCCTATAGAAGCTACGTCTGCACCGCCAACCATTCTCTGTCCTTCTATAGAAGCTACGTCTGCACCGCCAACCATTCTCTGTCCTTCTATAGAAGCTACGTCTGCACCTCCAACCATTCTCTGTCCTCCTATAGAAGCTACGTCTGCACTGCCAAGCATTCTCTGTCCTCTATAGTAGCTACGTCTGCACCGCCAACCATTCTCTATCCTCCTATAGAAGCTACGTCTGCATCGCCAACCAATCTCTATCCTCCTATAGAAGCTACATCTGCACCGCCAACCATTCTCTGTCCTTCTATAGAAGCTACGTCTGCACTGCCAACCATTCTCTGTCCTCCTGTAGAAGCTACGTCTGTACCGCCAACCATTCTCTGTCCTCCTATAGAAGCTACGTCTGCACCGCCAACCATTCTCTGTCCTTCTATAGAAGCTACGTCTGCACCGCCAACCATTCTCTGTCCTTCAATAGAAGCTACGTCTGCACCGCCAACCATTCTCTGTCCTCCTATAGAAGCTACGTCTGCACCGCCAACCATTCTCTGTCCTCCTATAGAAGCTACGTCTGCACCGCCAACCATTCTCTGTCCTCCTATAGAAGCTACGTCTGCACCGCCAACCATTCTCTGTCCTCCTATAGAAGCTACGTCTGCACCGCCAACCATTCTCTATCCTCCTATGGGACACGAGGAGCCGGAATATCCTGAGTTACAGAAGGAGAATGGAATCTGCGCTCCGAAGTCTACAAGCGAAGCGCGTCCAATAATGGCAGCGAGTGGCAGAGCCATGTAAACCAGACGCAGAGAGGGGCGATGCTGAGCATCTGTGCGCACAGTCAGGCGGCATCGGAGCAGCACAGGCGCTGCACATTGGCGATTCCGGAAATCGTTGCCACCATCTTTGTGCAGAATATTCCATCCTTCTGACGCCGTAAGTTCCCAATAAATGTTCTTCCAAAGGTTGGATCCGTCATCGCCTTTATTAATGCCGCCATCACCAACTAAATATGTAGAACAGCTGCAAAAATGCCGGCCGCAAAGTGGAGCGGGTCGCCATGGAAACAGGAGCGAGGCAGCACGAAAAAGAGGACGAATGGAGGCGACAACGGCACAAGGCGGGGGCTCGGATACCGAGGTCAGAAAGTTAAATATCCCCAGATATTCAGTTCTTATGAGAAGGATTCATGATGATTTCACGACCCGTCCTCTGCTGGACGTAGGGACCACGGCTCCATCCCGCAGATTTCAGATCTTCACAGGTAACAAAGCAGCACTAGGGGTTCCCTGTAAATAAAGTGACCACAATGTACAAGACAGAACCTGAGCTCTCTCCTGTGGAGTGGCCAGAGGACCTGCACGAGCCCCCAATAGAGCTTAGGTGAGTGTGCATGTGTCTTCAATGGGGAGAGGAGGGAAAACTTTGGCCAGGTACCTCTGTCCTCCTCCAAACTCTTCTGTCCCCTCCAAACTTCTATGTCCCTCTGCAGACACCTCTCCAGACCCGTCAGTTCCCACCACCCACAAATAAATTCAGACTGATACATTGTACATACTTAGTCCTGGTCTTATCTGAGAAGTAGACAAAATTGTATCCAGTGTAGACAATGCTCTGTGAGCTCAAAACCCTGGACTCCATACTGATACATTGTACATGCTAGTCCTGCATCAGTGAGAAGTAGATAGAGTTGTATCCAGTGTAGACAATGCTCTGTGAGTCAAAGCCCGGACTCCAATACTGATACATTGTCATAGCTGTCCCGCATCAGCTGAGAAGTAGATAGAGTTGTATCCAGTGTAGACAATGCTCTGTGAGCTCAAAAGCCTGGACTCCATACTGATACATTGTACATAGCTAGTCCTGCCATCAGCTGAGAAGTAGATAGAGTTGTATCCAGTGTAGACAATGCTCTGTGAGCTCAAAAGCCTGGACTCCAGACTGATACATTGTACATAGCAAGTCCTGCCATCAGCTGAGAAGTAGATACACTTGTATCCAGTGTAGATAATGTTCTAGGAGCCAAATAACCCAGACTCCAGATTGATATATTGTACATAGCTACTCCTGCCATCAGCTGAGAACTGGACACAATTGTATTAGTGTAGGCAATGCTCTGTGAGCTAAACATCCTGGACTCCAGACTGATACATTGTACATAGCTAGTTCTGCTCTCATCTTAGAAGTGGATACAATTGTATCAGTTTAGACAATGCTCTGTGAGCTCAACATCCTGGACTCTAGACTGTTACAATGTACTTAGCTAGTCCTGCTCTCAGCTGAGAAGTAGATACAGTTGTATAAAATGTAGATTATGCTCTACAAGCTAAACAACCTGGATTCCAGATTGATATGTTGCACATAGCTAGTCCTGCCATCAGGTGAGAATTGGACACAACTGTATCAGTGTAGATACTCTGTTAGTTAGTGCTCTGTGAGCTCAACATCCTGGACTCCAGACTGATACATGGTACATAGCTATTCCTGCTCTCAGCTTAGAAGATGTGATTGTATCCAATGTAGACAATGCTCTGTGAGCTCATGGCCTGGACTCCGGACTGATACATTGTACATAGCTATTCCTGCTCTCAGCTGAGAAGATATGATTGTATCCAGTCTAGACAATGCTCTATGACTCCAGACTCCAGACTGATACATTACAGCAAATTAGCACAGAGATGTGTTTAGCTCACAGAGCGTTGTCTAGATTTTTGTTCTTCACTGACAGCTAACAAATATCTTGAAGGTGGTGCAGATTGAAGACAAAGTCCATTTGAAAGATGCAGAACTTTCATTTATTCCAAAATGACTCTTCAGGACTGTAGCCTCCCGTGTGGTGCGGCTGAGCCCCGGGAACATGTGACCTCCATTACGGCTCTGTTCATTATCTTAGTATGAAGCACAATATTACTGACTCTAGAAGGCAATGATGTCAGCCCCAATAACAGCGCTGCAACCCCCCCCCCCCCCGCGTGCCGCCCCTTTCCCTGCTTTGATTTGCGGTATAATCTATAAAGTAAGAACAGGTGCGGCGGTCATATCCACCATCAGTAACGTATTAGTCTGCGCAGTCAGGGGCCGCGGAGCTTTTGTCATTGGTCTAATCCCCAGAAATGGCGCTCGTCTCTGGACGAGGTGGAATCGGGGACGGGCGACTTTCAGGATCATTAGTGATATAAATGGGAAGTCGTAAAGTTAAAGACGAGTCAATTGCTTTCCAGGTAAATTAATGATGCGTCCTGGAGGCGCCGCGGGCCGCAGCTCAGACCTGGGATGTGAGGGGCGGAGGAGTCGGGGGCCGCAGCTCAGACCTGGGATGTGAGGGGCGGAGGAGTCGGGGGCCGCAGCTCAGACCTGGGATGTGAGGGGCGGAGGAGTCGGGGGCCGCTTGCTCTGGGATGTGGGGGGGGGAGGAGTGGGGGCCGCGTAGACCGGGGGAGGTGAGGGGCAGAGGAGCGGGGGCCGCAGTCGCCTGGGTGTGAGGGGCGGAGGAGTGGGGGGGCAGCTCAGCCCTGGGATGTGGGGGCGAAGGAGCGGGGGGCCGCGCTCGCCCTGGGTGTGGGGGCAGAGGCCCCGGGGGGGCGCAGCCAGCTGGGATGTGGGGGGGGGGGTGGGGCCGCCAGTCAGACGGGTGTGGGGGCGGAGGGCGGGGGGGCCGCAGTCAGACGGGGATGTGAGGGGGGGGGAGTGGGGGGGCGCGCTCAGATGGGATGTGAGGGGCGGAGGGTGGGGGGGCCGAGAACGGGGATGTGAGGGGCGGGGAGGAGTGGGGGCCGAGCTCAGCCCTGGGTTGGGGGGGGGGAGTCGGGGGGCCGCAGCTCAGACTGGGATGGGGGGCGGAGGAGCGGGGGCCGAGTCGGGAGGGGGATGTGGGGGCGGGGAGTCGGGGGCGCAGTTTCAGACCGGGATGGAGGGGGGGGGGGAGTGGGGGGCGCAGCTAGACCTGGTGTGAGGGGGGAGGAGTGGGGGCCGCAGTCGCCTGGGAGTGAGGGGCGGGGGGATCGGGGGCCGCAGCTCAGACCGGGGGTGTGAGGGGGGAGGGTGGGGCCGCGCCCCGCCCTGGGAGGTGAGGGGGGAGGAGTGGGGGGGCCGCAGCTCGACTGGGATGTGAGGGGCGGGGGGGATCGGGGCGCAGCCCCAGCCCTGGGATGTGAGGGGGGAGGGTGGGGGCGCAGCCGCCCTGGGATGTGAGGGGGGAGGAGTCGGGGGCGGCCAGTCAGCCCCTGGGATGTGAGGGGCGGAGGAGTGGGGGGGGCCCGCTCAGAGGGTGTGGGGGGCGGGGGAGTCGGGGGCCACTCAGACGGGATGTGAGGGGGGGGAAAGGAGTGGGGGGGGAGTCAGCCCGGGGATGTGAGGGGCAGGGGGGGCGGGGAGGGGGGGGGGGGGGGGGGGGGGTGGGGGGGGGGGGGGGGGGCCGCAGTCAGCCCTGGGATTGAGGGGCGGGGAGTCGGGGGCCGAGCTGACCTGGGATGTGGGGGGCGGAGGGTGGGGGCGCAGTCAGACCTGGGATGTGGGGGCGGAGGAGCGGGGGGCCGGCTCAGACCTGGGATTAGGGGGGAGGAGTGGGGGCCCCCAGTCAGACCTGGGATGTGAGGGGGGGGGGAGTCGGGGGCCCGCAGTCAGACGGGATTGAGGGCGGAGGAGCGGGCGGCCGCACTCAGATGGGATGTGAGGGGCGAGGAGTGGGGGCGCAGCTCAGCCCCGGGGAGTGAGGGGCGGGGAGTGGGGGCCCCCAAGCTCAGCCGGGGTGTGAGGGGGGGAGGAGTGGGGGCCCGCTCAGCCCCTGGGATGTGAGGGGCGGGGGGGAGTCGGGGGCGCAGTGCCCTGGGAGGGAGGGCGGAGGGTCGGGGGCCGCATCGATGGGAGTGAGGGGGGAGGGGTGGGGGCCAGCTCAGCCCTGAGGATGGGGGGCGGAGGGAGTGGGGGCCGCAGTCAGCCCCCGGGGATGTGAGGGGCGGAGGAGTGGGGGGGCCGCAGTCAGCCCGGGGATGTGGGGGCGGGGGAGCCCGGGGGCCCGAGCTCGACTGGGTGTGAGGGCGGGGAGTCGGGGGCCGCAGTCAGCCGGGGATGTGAGGGGCGGAGGGAGTGGGGGGCCGCAGCTCAGCCCGGGATTGAGGGGCGGAGGGCGGGGGCCGCAGCTGACCTGGGATTGAGGGGCGGAGGAGGGTCGGGGGGGCAGCTCAGACTGGGTGGGGGGGCGGAGGAGGGGGGGGCCCGGTCGCA